>JASDQU010680853.1:25302-35588 GCA_032191745.1 Picea mariana | reverse complement strand
CTTCTCCCAATCTTCCTTCGACATACCAGTAGCCGGTGTACTAGTAGTTTGTGTACTAGTAGGTTGTGTACCAGTAGCCTGTGTGCTAGTAGACGGTGTACCAGTAGGCTGTGTACCAGGATCCATAATGATCCATTGTTCTTTGTCTACAAGAAGGTCCTCCATCTTAAGCTTCCATAGCTCAATTTTTTTACCGTTGAACTTATCTATCTCAATTCTATATGAGCTCTCCATTCCTCTTTCTATACTCGAATCTCCACTGCAAAAGCTCCCACTAAACCCAGGTTTATCACAGACCCAAGATAAAATTGATCTATCAAGACCGAACCAAACCCTCAACAACAAAGGCATCCCTCTGAAGCCAAAAATGAGCTTTGATACCACATGTAAATTTTAAACCTGTGAATTAAAGCAATGCATATATATTCTTAAGCAAAACAGAATTTAATCAATGGCTCATACACAGAGTACATAGATATTTTATACCGAAAACCCTCAACCAAGAAAACCTTTCTTATACTCATTATATCGAATTTCACCATTCACCATACAATATATATACAATGTTTTTAGGTATTTTGTAGATACCAAAACCCTAATCCCTTAATCCAGGATTAATTTAGTAAACCACTAAAAATAGCAAAAACCGCCCAAAAACAAATTTTGGGTCGTTGCCTCGAACATTGTGCATAACCAGGGGGGGCATACCTGCCCCCCCTGGGACCCCCCTAGGAAAGCGCCTGGTGGACACAACACAAAGGGCACTACTAGAGGGATCGTCAGATGCAGTTTTCATATCTGACGCGCCCACACACACATATGCAAAGAATATAACACATACCCAACAGTTTGTACAACCAAAATTATAGCAAACCAGAATCTAAAATTTTGACTAGAGATCTTTGATGTTTCTTCTTTCCGACCCTCCACAAGTCCCATGCCAATCCAATATTTAAAAAAAAAAATACTGAAAATAAAAATTCTACAATGGCTCATTTGAAATAGCTCAAACCAAGGAGTGTTCATTCGCATACCTTATGTTGTGATTGAAATAATCCAAATAGCATAAAAATATAAATAATAGGTAATTTTACACTTTGAGAATGGTATAAATTTAATGAATAACAATGCCACTTTGAGAGAGAAACCTACTTTACACCTTATGTTTACAAGTAATTATTGATGATCCCTAAAACTATATGTCCTCAGTATATATATCTAGGAGACAAAAGGTACAATTACAAATATTGAACCTACCACAAATGGAAACAATAATATAATGATAGAAATGTAATGGTCTATTGAAAACAACCTTTCAACATCATTGAAGAAAAGGACTACATTGCATCATACACAAATAAAACACTCGAGATTTTTTGGGGTTGTTAACCAACTAAGTTCTTATTCATTCACATGATTATTTATATAATCATAGGGATAGTTAGATTGGTTGCACCCACTACCAACTAACCATCCATTAAGTTCACTTCCACACTTGTTACATACTTTACTCAATCTACATTTTACATTCACATTCACATTTCATGTACCCACTTAGTCTAATGTCTTAATACAACATGTGATAACATTTACATACGATAGGCCTAATAGGCCTTACAACGTCTCCCCAACTTCAAAGTCTTAATTAATCCTGAAGCAACTATGAAACAACATCTTGGGTCTCAACTCTTGTCAAAGTATCCTCACTTTGCATCAACTGTGACATACTGGTCTACATAGGTAAATCAATGGAAACATTTGCTAACTATATAAGAAGATACATGCATACAAGGTTTTACCATGACTTGTTACTCTTTGCTAATGTCTTCAATTGGATAGGTCATTGTGCAATAAGTGAGTCTGTAGCACTTTTCCTCAACCCAACAATGGTCATCTTGATTCTATTGTTACACCATTTTCTTATGTGTCTCCAGGGTGGTGAGTGGCTTGTCCTATAAGTTTCTCATATCTCACCTGCAGACCACTAGCAATAGGGTTGGTTCCTCTATTAATGTTGCCATCTTACTCACACTTTACTTACCTAATATTTCTTTGTCTTTTGGCATCTAAGGTGACAACGCAAGGAAATTCTTTGCAACTCATATATAATAAGGGGTTTAATCATTTCATCCATTCTTGTGTCATCATCTTTTCTTTATTCTCTTTGTGTGTATTTATTGAATACTTTCTTCTCTTCTCAATTTAGTGAGTCTTACAATCAATAATCTATTGCAAGTATGTGCTTCAATCATATTTCTCAATCAATCATGTTGCAATAACTCTCATTCAATTGCTCAATCCAAAGCTGAAATATTTGTGTGCTTAGTTGGAGTGCTATATGTGCTCAATGTACCTAGTCAGAATGCTTAATACTTATTCAAATTGCAAGGTGCCTGGTTCAATCAAAATGTTTATGATTCTCTATCAAAATCTTTCTTATGATTAGTTGACCATGAATTTTCTCAGTAGATTCTCATTTTGAATCTTCAAACTTTGTCAAAGTAATATCAAAATCTATGGCCATGTATTGATTACATAAATGGTGAGTCTAACTCAACTATGACTCTCTAAACTAAAAATTTTAATGCTCGATCAAGACTCGACTTGACTAGGACATGACTTAATGATTGAACTCTACTTCTATGATTATCTCATTATTGGTATGACTCTCTACAAATTTAATTGTCAGTGTGAGTTGATGGATTTTCCTATAAAACGCGATTTACTTGTGCCTACAGTTTGACTCGAGTACGAATTTTACTTATGTTGAAAAAAGATAGATTTTGTAAACTAAAATCTAACTTACATTACAAACTCAATTTCATTTTTTAATGACTCAATTTTTACATTACTTCATGATACATAACCATTATGCTTAATAAAAATCATTCTCAAAATATCATTATATAAAATACACCATGCATTGGCATTCCTCTTCATTGGTACAAGATCAAGTCTAAATACATATGTTTATATATCAGATACATCTTTGAGGATTACTTATTTTATGTCTATGAGTGAACAAGCCTAGACCAGAGACTTATTTCCTTAGTCACAATCCTTGTAACTTTCAAACAATTCAACCATCCTAAGTTAATTTTTTCCTAGGTGATGATTTGAAAACCAGAATCATAGGTCCAGGAAAAGTCAAGTTGAGGCTCATAGATGGAAGGATTAGAACACTACCTGGTGTTCTGCACATCCCAGGATTGGAAAAAAAATTGATTTTTGTAAGAAAAATGGGCGATGCAGGGGTAAAAACAATATTTGAAAAGGAAACATGTAGGATGGTTCAAGGAGCAATGGTGTTGTTGTTGAAGGGAGCTCAGTTTGGAACTATGTATAAGCTGCGAGGAAGCACTATTAGTGATGGGTGTAATAGTTCCATTGTTCCTGATATTGGAGTTGAAGAAGAAAGAACTCCTACAGTCTCTGGAGAAAAAGTTATGTTGTGTTATCAAAGACTGGGGCATATCGGAGAGAAGGGTCTTCGACTACTACACGACAAAGGTATGGTTGAAGGTATGTCTAACTGCTCTCTGTATTTTGATTTCTGTGAACATTGTGTATATGGGAAGCATAATCAAGTAAGATTTCCCTCTGGTGCAATGAGGGCAGAAGGAATTTTATAGCTAGTTCACAGTGATTTTTTTGGACCTGTGTCGGTCCCATCATTGGGAAAATATGTGTACTATGTCTCATTTATATATGACTTCTCGAGGAATACTTGGATATATTTCCTCAGGAAGAAATCTGAAGTCTTTGACAATTTTAAAGAGTTTAAGGCTCTTGTTGAGAATCAAACAAAGAAAATAATTAAGGTGTTGAGGACAGATAATGATGGAGAGTTTTGCGGGAATGAATTTGAATAATTCTGTAAGAAGTGTGGTATATCAAGTCAGAATAATACTCCATATACACCTCAACAGAATGGAGTTGCAGAAAGGATGAACATGACGTTGATGGAAAAGGCAAGGTGCATGCTTAGTGGTGTTGGGTTAGGGCAAGAATTTTGGGCAGAGGCAATGGGTACTGCATGTTACCTAGTCAATAGATCATCCTCATTAGTGCTGGATGAAAAGACTCCACAAGAGGTATGGACTAGTAAGAAACCTTCTCTCACACATCTCAAGGTCTTTGGTTGT
The DNA here is from genome assembly GCA_032191745.1 of Picea mariana. Lineage (NCBI taxonomy): Eukaryota > Viridiplantae > Streptophyta > Pinopsida > Pinales > Pinaceae > Picea > Picea mariana. Next base: position 31,443 of record JASDQU010680853.1, on the reverse strand, counting down.
GAGGCATGTGTTCATGTTCCAAAGGAAAACACGAGTAAGCTAGATAAGAAGGTTGAAAAGTGTATCTTTAATGGGTATAAATATGGTCTCAAAGGTTATAGGCTTTGGAACCTAGAAACAAAGAAGGTAGTGTATAGCCGAGATGTGGTATTTAGAGAAATGAAGGATGTTGTTAAATAGGAAGTCCTACTACCAAGTAAGGAAGAACCAGAGAAAATAGAGTTTGATTTAAAGGATGATGAATCAGACTCTACATAAGAACATGAATCTAAATAAGAAGATACTCATACTCCAGTATCGAGGAGATAGGTTAGAGAAAGAAGGCTACTAGAAAGGTATACTCCATATGATTTCCATTCAAATTTTGTTTTGTCTATTACTGATGATGATCCTATAACTGTCAGGGAGGAAGTGGATTCAGAGGATGGAAAGCTCTGGAAAAAGATCATGGATGAAGAAATGGCAACCTTGGATAAGAATGAGGCTTGGGATCTAGTGGAGTTTTTAGAGAGGTGGTATTCCTCTTTTATAAATATAATATAGAAATACAAATAATGCCTAAGAAAGGGCCATGCTTGTTCAAAAACATATATTCACAATGATAACTATTATACGAGACTGTAAAAGAGTAAAATGAGGAATCTCACAACGCATAGTTTCCAACATAGCATAAAGTAAAGTAGCACATGTCATTTGGAAATATGAGAGTTAAGGACCACATATGCAGAGAGATTAACACGATATTTCAATTAAAACTCATAATGAATTTGATAGACACAGACTTGAAATCGCATGCTTAAAACTCAAATTCCGAGATAACACTAGCTATGTTCCTTGAATAGTTCTTTGGGAGATTTAAATATACAAATGTTCAAAAAAAGATTATAATATTTGGAAAATGAAATGTGTATGTCCTAACGAACTAGGATGGGGCTCCCGTGGACCATATAATAGATGAAAATACCTAGAAGAAAACAAAAGACACGGTTAGGAATTGACCTTTGATATTCAGAGACTATGGAAACTAAAGGTTGGATGACTGCTAACTGGGAGGAATAGAAGAATGTAAGAGCTTCGTGAAATGGTTACTCTACTTACTATGCTGGAAAAACTCTCTCTATTTTCTTGCTAAATTATATGTTGTTCAATTGGAGGTTCCCTTGTGGTGGTAACTACCTCTTGAAACTCGAGATCAGTTATTCTAACCAAAGCATCATTTAACCATTGTTTGGTATATTATGGCAGTGGTGCAATCGTTAACTTGTGCTTGATATTGAGATCAAATTGATCATCTTCAATATCATTTAATTCAAACCTAAATAATGGATTATATCTATTTGATATTCATTTTTATTAACATAGTGTATTAACCACTTTTCAACGTCATGTGAAATTTCAGTTAGGTCATTAAATCCATTGGCCCATGAAATTTTGAGAGTGTCTAGTTATTGTTTCCTTCGATCCTTTGTAATAAATATAGTGTCCATTATTAGATGTGGACCCTCCAAATCATTTGTTACATCAATAAGTTAAAAAAATACATCACTTCTTTTTTAATCAATGGCATCACATTCAACAATCATTTCTCCTAAACATTTAATTCTTCTTGACCAACATGCATATATTTGTTTGAGAAAAAAAATTGATGGAAGATTATGTTTCCTCATGTGAGAATCATTCATACTTTATAGTCTAGCAAGAAAAGTGATGAGAGATTCCTTGTAGAAATATTCATCATTTTCTAAGTCTTTTTTAATATATTCTTTAAGATTTTGAATCCTTGCAGATATACTAGTTGAACTAGTAGTCAATTCCCAATCGTCAAGGATTAGAGTAACCCTTATGTTTTTTGCAACATATTTCCTTATGAACGTTAGTAAACTTGAAGCTCATTGTAGTTTTGAACTTGATTCTAGTGAATATTTAGAAATACCAATCGGCCTAACAGTAGATATTGGTTCTAGCAAAAAGGGGCTTAGGAAGCAAAGCATCTTCTAATTCCTTTATTATTTTCTTTAGCATTAAATTTTCCTTTTCTTGTTCACTAATGGAATACTTCAGAGCATACCATGTAGCCTAATGGAACTCTAGAACTTTAGAGGGTTTTACCCCTACTATGTCTATTTCAAAGTTCAACTTCTCCTTGGCCCTTTTGTTTTTCAGACTAACCTTTTTTATTTCTAATTTTTTAGAAATTTAGTTAAATGCAACATGATGCAAAGTAACATATTCTTCTTCAAAAACTATTGGCTCATCACAAGCCATTTCCTCAGCTATCGTTATGATTTAAATTAATTGTTGTTCTACCCAATTGGGTACTCCAATAATAGTATCAACCTCCATTTCTTTAGAATTGATTTCATATTCTTGAACCCCTTGTTTTTATTTTTCAACAATAAACCTTTTCCTTTTTGAGCTTCCCGAAATTGCATGTGATTTTTCAATTGATGTTCTAGGAGGATCCTTGTCTCCTTAAACACCAACACTTCTAGTAGTGGATTTCCTTTTCTCTCCATTATTACTATGACTTTTACTTCAAGTCATTGAATAACATATTTGAGAAACATGGGGTGAGTCGAGGTCATTACTAGTTGTAGTTCATCCTCTTTGTCTATGTTGATCATTAGTACTAACCAAAGAGTCAATATCATATTGCAGGGGTAATTGGTGATTTCTAGAGAAGGTTTATTGATGGTTTTGGTTATCCCCTCCTTCATCCAATTGTAGTGATTTAGTAAAACATGACCTGCAACCAATGGAAAACATATGAGCCAATAACAAACCCTCTGGGTCAAAGCCTTCAAATTTATGAAATTCTCTCATCTTAAAAGAATCAAAATAAACAGAAAATTCATCTAGGTGAGAAATACTTTTAACATTAATCCCTCCAACTTTCATAGGAAATGGGATGAATTTCTTCTTTCTTTTCTTATTGAAAAAGTGAGGCAAGGACTTGTATTGTATGCATACTTCAACTACAAATAATTTTTCATAGACATAGTGAGGGAGTAGAAACAGTTTTCCTTGAAATCCATATAATTTTATATAACTAAATTCATCTTGAAATTCAAAATCTCCTTTTCCAATGGGAAAGATCATAGCTTCTTTTGACAATCTATTTGTAGAAGAACCATAAATCATTTTCTTGAATGTGGATTGAAAATCATTTTTCAATTGGTAAAAATTGTAAGGATCCTTATGTCTCCAAAGTGATGGATACAATAACTACACTGGATCCTTATTATAATCTATACTTCTCAATTGGGATAAATCTCTCAATCAGGGTAAATATTTAAACACATGGTAGTGGACTATGGCATAAATTAGATAACAAATCATTTAAAAATTCTTTGTTATATGGAAATTCCCCAACTAAAAAGAGACTTCATTTGAAATAATGCATGCCCAATCCAAAATGACATTCTCATGAACAAAGTAATGCAAAAAATAAAGAACATACTTTGGAATAACAAACGTGGAATCCTTCCCAACAATCCTTGCAAATAAACATGCAAATTCTTTGTATAGATATTTGAATGAGCATACCTCAATATGAGAAGAACCTCTAGGATCACTAAGTGGATTTATGAGAAATCTTTTCAGGAGGTCTAATACCCCATCATGAGCATCCAAAAAGGCATCTGCTTTAGGATCCTTGAGCTTATTGTTGGGAAAGTCATAGAATTTTTCTAAAAAAATTTGGTGTAAGAGGGACTGATGTCTTTTCTTCCAGATGAATTATCCTCTGCTTAGCATTGAATTTGTCTACGAATCATAAAACTATTTCCTTGAAATTGAATACCTCAAGCATACACCCAACCTCTAGTATTCCAAAATTCCAAACTTTGTTTGAACTTTTATCCTCTGGTGGAAGTCCTGAATACCACTTATAAGCCTCAGACCATTGAAAGTCATGGTATTCTTCTCCAAGGGTGTTGATTGTGTCTCTGCAATATGGCTATTTTCTCTAATGCAATGTGCTTTCTTTAATCAATTCAGTGTATATGTGGAGGTCTTGTTAAGGTAATATCACTTTTACCAAGGATATAGGTGTTACTAAATTCAGTACAAATATTTCATATTACCATAAGTTGAGACATTCATTTATTAATGTTAATTACCATTTGGATTTGAATTTATAACATATATTTTACGAAAATAGCATCATATTAATAATGGTATCAATACAAACGTGTGATGGTTGAAGTGGCAGTGGAAATGTAAATGCTCTCGAAACTAGTGATTATGCATCAATATTTGTGGAAATCAACTAAGTATGAAAGGTGAAAAATGAGTGCAGAGGACGAAAAGGAGAATGTGAAAATACGGGTCGCGGGAAGTCAAGGGATGAAGTGATGAGAGGTTTCTCGCATCCACATTTATACAATTGACTAATATTTAATGCAGGTTATTTTTGGATGCTGCGGAAATGCAGGTTCATTTTGAATAATGTGGAAATATAGGTTGTCGGATGTTTGGAAATGGTTTTTTCTCCCGCAACAAGACTTCTACAATAAAAAAAAAAAAACTAAGTATAGATAGCGCAGAGAGAGAGAGTAATGTGGGTATAGGGAAATGTGGGACCCCATGAAAGGAAGGAATGAAAAATCAACCAAGTATAGAGACTTACTGGCTTGCAGGATTGCAGAGATAAAGGGAAGGCCTTCCTGCAACCCGCATTTACAAAAAATGGCTAAGTATGGAACATCTAGAAAAATATGCCAAGTACTACCAAAGCACTAGAACATTGATCAAGGAAACTTAATCAACACCTTCCTTTCTCTATCCCTTATTCTGTGATTTAAGGCCACCTTTTATATGATTTTGTTGTTGTGGATTCACAGAATTGAACTCTCACTTATTCCAGTACTTAAATTTATGCTCAATTTTCACAACATATTGATAATTGTCTCCCAGTGAGGAGATGTCCATTAAATCCATCTATGTTTGGATGTATCTATGTAAGCCACTTGGGTAGTTCAAAATCAGGTGCCACTTAATGTATTAGATACCCAAATTTAAGCATAATCTACAGAAGATGTTAGTATACTATGGCACGATCTGGTCCCTTTCCTGATGTTGAGTCGTCCATCTCGTGTACTAGTCATCATATTTTTCGAAAGGTTTGAAATCCTCCTTGAGGGAATCAAGAAAGGCCACCCAAGTGGATCCATTCCCAAATTCCATAGACTCATCTTCATTATGTCTCTCTCAGTGACATTCCCACCAACATTTGATGTGGGGGAGAGATTTAAGGAGAACATAGGTGATCTTTTCAATGCCGCGAAAATTTTGAAAAAAATAATACCCTTTTAATAGATTCATCCGTTTCTCCAAAGAATATGCATCAATCTAGCCTTCAGATAAGGGGATATCAAATTTAACATGTACCTTGAAGAGTGTCGCACTTCCAAAATGATTGCTTGTTGAAGGTGTCTCGCATGTCATCGACAGTCATCGAAGGATTTGGGTGAAGTTGTCCATCATCTTGTTTTGTTGTCACATGATGGCTTCCTTGAACACCATTTTGAAAGGATCTCTTGCTCCATAATCTCTCTTTATTTTCTCCAAGGGAGGTTTCTTAGGCAAAAGACATTGGTTGTCCCCAAGTGAAACTAGCTCGAGACCCAAATATTTATACCCTAGCCTCATCAGGGACATGCATCGAGAAATAATAAAGAGCATATTGCCCTAATACCATTAAACTATATTATATTGAGAATGAAATGAGATACAAAAAAAACTATAGTAAAGAACACAAAAATATAGTGAAACCTAACTTCTCTTAATAAATAAAATAGCAAAATACTTTAGAACACAAACTGGCTAGAATAGTGGTAGCTTATCTCTAAAGAGAAAGAGATGTTGGCTACGCTCATTGACAAAAAGATATCACAAGAGATCAAAAGAATGGATTGATAACATAAATAAAGAGCCCTAATAGTCCAAAACCCTAACCCTAGAAGGTGTTGGTCACTATAATTGCTTAATTAATTTTAAACAACCAAGTGGAACATAAATTATCAACCCAGGGAAGTCTTTTGTTTCAAAGATAGCCACGCACTGTATATGCTCAATTCCAAAAGCACTTAGTGTTGTAGTAAAGAAATCATTCTATCTATATTTGCTGAAGTGAACTGA
>JASDQU010680853.1:1194-14704 GCA_032191745.1 Picea mariana | reverse complement strand
ATAGATATACTCTCCCATTTCTGCTCTGGAATGGGGAGTGGCTGAAGTAGCCATGTTGGAAGAGAATGCTCTGACTTGTTTTGCTGGAAAATCACACACTCGTTGACGTGTCTCATAACGTCTTGTTTGAGGCCCTTCCATGAGAACCTCTCTTTGATATCTCTATAGGTTTTGAAAAACCCCTGATGGCCTGCTAGAGGTGAATCATGAAATGCGGTGAGGATCTTCTTCTTGAGCCTTGAATCTGGCAACAAGTAGACTTTATCCTTGTAAAATATGACATCGTCAATGACCCTATACCGGTCATCCTGTATCTTCACATCCATCACCTCACAAGCGAACTTGTTCTTGGAATATTCCACTAACAAGTGGGATTTCCAATCTGCTGAAATATCCATCAAAGAACATGGCGTAGGTTTCCTCGATAGTGCACCGGCCACAATGTTCTTCTTACCCTTGACATACTCTATGTCAAAGTCAAATTCTTGTACCTTCATCACCCATTTCTGTTGGTGCTCACTCAAGTCCTTCTGCTCAAGGAAATACTTCAAACTGTTGTGATCGGTCTTGACCATGAATTTGTTGCTCACCAAATATTGTTTGAACTTGGTCGAGGTATGCATGATTGCCAAAATTTCCTTGTCATAAATGGAGTACAGCCTCTCAGGTTGACTAAGCTTTTGGCTCTCGAATACAATGGGGTGTCCTCCCTGCATCAAAACTGCATCGATCCCTTTGTTGGATGCGTCACACTCTAGTACAAATGGCAAGGTGAAGTCTGGTAGTGCCAACACTAGACAAGTTTCTGTGACTTCCTTCATGTGATCAAAGGCTTCCTATGATTTTTCAGTCCATATGAAGGCCCCATGCTTGGTAAGATCTGTTAGCGATGCTCCAAGATGAGAAAAACCCCGGATGAACCTCATATAATAGCTACATAGCCCGAAGAAGCTCCTCAATTCTGTCACGTTCCTAGGCGCTGGCCAATCCAGAATGGCCCTGATCTTCTCTTGGTGCACCTTTACCCCCTGTGCACTGATGATGTGGCCCAAGTAATTCTGCTCTATCATACTGAACTCACACTTGGACTCTTTGGCATATAATGATTATGCCTCCATGATGCTCAATACCTCATCCAGGTGCCTCATATGCTCTTTCCATGATCGGCTATAGATCAAGATGTCGTTGAATAAAACCAAGACTGGTTTCCTTAACTGATCCCTAAATATATGGTTCATGCAAGACTGGAATGTAGCAGGTGCATTGGTTAGCCCAAATGGAATAACCAGGAACTCGAAGTGTCCAAAATGACATCGAAATGGCATCTTCTCTATGTCCCGCTCTCTGATGTTGATCTGATGATATCCAGAGTGTAGATCAATCTTTGAGAAAAAAAATTCCCCATGCAGTTCATCCATCAACTCATCAATGTGTGGGATAGGGTACCAGTTCTTGATGGTTTTCTTGTTCAAGGCTCGGTAATCAATGCACATCCTCATGGTTCCATCCTTCTTCATAACTAATACAACTGAAGAAGAAAATGGGTTGTTGCTCGGTCTGATGTGTCCCATCGCCAGCAATTCCTTGATTTCCTTCTCTATATCATCCTTGAACCTCCTAGGATGACGATAGGGGGGGGTGATCATAGGTTTTTCCCCCTCCTCCAACTCAATGGTGTTCTCAAACCCCCTGCCAGGTGGTCTCCCTGGTGGAATTGCCTCAAAGACTTGTTGATGTCATCCCAATAAATCCTTGATCTATGTATGGTACTGTTGTCGACCCTCTAAATCCTCTGCATAGTGATTAAACACTCGGCGGCATATGCTACTTCCCCATGTCTGAATATCCTCTCCATCCTCTTGGCTGAAATTGTTCTAGGTGCTCCTATCAACATACCTCTTAGAACAACCTTCTTCTCGTCATGGTCTCTGAATCCCATCTCCAAGGTTTGGTAATTGGTGGTGATTTTACCCAAGGTAATCATCCACTAGACTCCCAACACCACATCTATTCCAGATAGGTCAACCACATAAAATGTATCTCTCACTGTATAGTTACCTAACTTTACCTCCAAGTTTGGAACTCTGTCTAAACACTCCACTATGTGGCCATCTGCTACTGCAATGTTAACCCCCTCAAACTCCTCTGTCTGAAGTGCCCATGTCAATACTAGTGAAGCATCGATGAAGTTTTGGGTGGCCCCACCATCTATCATGGTGATTTCCCATTGCCCTTGATTAGTTCCTCTGATATGGAGGGTATGATACCTAGGAACATCAGAAAGGGTCACTATGACTCTTCCCTTTGTTGGTTTCCTCCTATTAGCCTGCTTAGGCGGTTGTGGGAATACTGGAGGATGGGCTCCTGCTAGTGTCAGAGGTCTACGGGGAGGTTGATCCTTTGCCTTTGTTGACTCCTCCTCTGAGCTAGTGGATCCATTGTCCTGATCCTCCTCCTCACTGTCCACACTGTCTGATGCCACCTCAATATAATGAATCTCTCCCTTGCCCATGCACCGGTGGCCTGGGACCCAAGGGTATCTGCAGTTGAATCAAAGCTTCTTCCTCATAATATCTCACCTAGTCTCATCATCCAACTTCTCCTTGCCCTTCCATTCTCTCTGGAATGGCTTCCTGTCTCGATCCTTCTGGGGTACGAAGGGTTTGGAAAAGGTTTTACTCTTTGGCATTGAGTCTACCAAATCTCGAGTGTGAAGGATGGAATATTGCAAGGTGGGAGGCATGTATGCCTTCACCCATCCTCTAAAAGGCTTGGTGAGTCCCTATGTAAATAGCATGATCATATTGGGCTCTGATATATCTGTCACTGCCATGGATACCCGCTGAAACTTCGTGATGAACGCCTCTGATGTGCCAGTTTGTCTCAACTGGGCTAGATCCCTGAAGTGGATCTCGGTGTCCCTTCTATCAAACCTGTCCATGAGCCTCTCTGTGAACTCCCTATAGGAAGTGATGCGACTATGACCCAATGTCACCAATCCATGATACCACCACTCGTGTGCCTCACCCTTCAAGTGTAAGGTCACGAAACTGATGGCCTCTGTCTCGGTCATCTAGTTGAGCTTGTAGTATGTGTCTAGCTTATGTACCCAAGCTCTGGCAGTGCATTTGGACGATCCGTCGAAAAAAGGTATGGTGAGTTTACCAACTTTTTGGATTAAATCCATGTTATGCCCCTGCTGCTATTGCGGTCCTCCTCTTTGTAGCTCTTTGGGACGGTTCCTGAGTCTGAGTCCACAGTACTTGACTAGTGTCATGTCTTGATGGAAGTCACAACCCAATGCTACGTACTCCATCCTATACTCTGCAATGTCCTCTTTATGAGTAGGTGGCCTCTGTGCTATTGGTGGTGGTGCTGCTACCGGGGGTGCCCTCTGGAAACTGGGAAACAAGGGTCTGGGAATCCTACTCCCAGAGGTGTATGTGCAAGAGGGTGACTGGGGTCTACTACCTGCTCCTGAGTTCCCCTGTGCTGCATGCGGGGCTTGTGTGTCTGGGGTGCCCACTCTAGCCAATCTATCAACCATTTGTGCCAAGGACTGAGACATGGTTTGTTGACTATCTAACATATCGTTGATAACCTACATGAAAGTTGTCTATGGATCTACGGGGGCCTTGCCACTGCCCTCTGGTCGCTCATATATGTCTCCTAGCATCCTCTCTACCTCGCACTCAGCCTCACGCTCTGCCCTTCTCTGTGTGCATCTTCCTCTTCCTATGAGATAGGAGGAAAAGGGGTAAAGTCAAGCCTATGCCTTCTTTCCTTATGCCTGTTGTAAGTGACATATTTCTCACCTACATTTTCACGACCCTCTGGGTCTTCTGCTGCACTCATTGTTTTTAGTCACAGGCTGGAAAGACTAAAGATTTGATACCATTGTAATGTTCCTGACTTGGCTAGTCTAGGAAATGATGCTAATGTGTGTTTAGGATTAATCGTTTACATCATATAAATGATCATACAAATAACAAATGCGACAAAGGAATGCAAAGTTTATATTATGATATCTCTGTGGATTACAAAATGGTCGAATGCGGCTAAATAAAATGATAATACTCGACTAGATCAACAGACAAAGAATCTTATCCGAAATACAAATAAGAAATTAAAATATAATACCCGAAATATGGGAGCACTGCGAAATCAATGGATGCACTGGGACTATGGCAGCTCTGACAATAACTGTTGGAAGTCTGGAAAGTTTTCCCTAGGAGTTGTACTTCTCAGAATGGCCTGGAAATTATCCCAAATGATGCACCCTACTCTAGTCCTCAGTACTGGTAACTATCGAACCCTTCAGCTGGTGGGTTTGGACCCCAAATGGATCCCCCTAGGGGAATGCACCCCTCTTTCTCTAGCAAAATGTGTCCTAGTGATTCCATCGTTGAAATCGGATGAGATGTGTCTCAAAATGAATGCCTTGGTCTATTGGAAAATGGGTCGGAAGGGTTTCCCTGAATATGGCCTGATGCTCGCTCTAGAACCCCAAATGTATCTGCCAAAAGTGTCTCACGTCCAAGTCTAGAAAATGCTCCATGGTTGATTCCTCCATCGGAATCTAATGAGGAACTAGGAAAAATATGCTCCTTACCTTCCTCTCAAATGGGTCGGAGGGAAATCTCAAAATTCTCCCTGGATGGGATAAGTCGACTAAAAACCCTCTCAGAAGTTATGCCCTCAATCTGGATGAATGCACCCTTGCTTATGAACACTGTTTAATTGCTGCTGAAGAATGATGGAAGACTTGAATGATCTCCTCGGTGACTAGCATGTGTCTCTCAACACCGAAATAAGCCAACCGGTGTCTTCCTCTTGGAATCCACTGAACTATCTCTCCTGAGATACGCCTCTTCTCCTCAATGACAATTCATAATATGCATAATGATGAATTAGGTCGGTGACCCTTCCTTTATATCTTTCCAAAACACTAAATCACTGCTGAAACCCTAATTGACTGTTGACTTCCAAAACCCTAATTCACTGTTGACTTCTATTTTTAGCCCATACTAACTTAAAATCCCTTTTTACCCTTTTTAGCTCAATGTCACTTTATAAATATAACACCGGTGACTGAAGTGACCTCTAGTGACCCTGTTTACCCCTTTCTGGCCCTGGCTATAGTCTAACGGAGCGGTTTAGACCATTAAGCCTCCTCTCTGGAGCTCCTATTTGGAAAGGGACATTACACTACACTTTCGGGGTTTCCTGAAGCCCTAAACATCTTCCAGTTCGATATTGGTGGCCTCCCACCTAATCCAAATGGCTTATTTTGTATGTTTTCATATCAACACATCTTTTTATACTTCTAGGGCTGTTTTGGGGCCCTAAAAAGTGTTTTTCAAGCGTGCCATAGAAAAACTATAGACGAAGTCAAAGTTTGATGGAATAATACATAGTTCTCAAAAATACCTTTCCAACGGGCTATCATGCGGCTAAAACGGAGAACGTATGCAGAAGTTACAACCTCGAGAAGTTAATGTATTAACTTACCCAAACGGGGCTCACATGAATTTTGGCGTTTAATTTCCTAGGGTTAGGTTTTTGTATGTCTAGGGTTTTGGCATTCATGTTTATCATAAAAAGGCCTTCAGAACCTCATTGTAATCATATTCTTGTGAATGAGCGTAGCCGTCACATATCTTCTCAGAGATAAAGATGCCACCATTCTAGCAAGTCTTGCACTCTGTATTTTTACAGTCTCCTTACAATTCTTTTATTAATAGAAATCAAGTATTGTTGTATTTGTTTGTTTATGTCACTTTTCATGAGTATTTCATTGTAATATATTTGCTTTCATTTCGTTCTGAAAATAATCTGGATCAGTTGTATCATAGCAGGCTGGTCTTGATCGTTTTTCAGTGCATGTCCCCGACGAGGTCCGAGTATATCCAGTTGGGTCTCAAGCTTGTATCTCTTGAGGACAATCACTCTCGCATGCTAAAGAAAGCCTCGATGGCGGCAGAAAATAAAAATGGTGGAGAAGAATATTCTATTAACATGTTGCTTGACCAATCTCTCACGCGATAGAGGGACAAAATGATGGATAATTTTGCACACATCCTTCAACACTTGTCGATAGCAACATGCGCATCTTCATCAAGCAGCCATTTTGGAGGAACCTCTCCCTTCAAGGTAAAAGTTAATTTTGATATTCCCATATTTAAAGGTCAAATAGATGTGGATGCCCTAGAAAAATGGTTAAATCTATTAGAAGGTTATTTATTTGTTCAAAATTTTCTCATTAGGGAAATGATCACCTTCGCACTCCTCAAGGCTCACCCCCATGTCAAACATTGGTAAGAAACTTACTGGGAGAAAAGTTCCACGGAGGAATCTGGAATATATGGGGCCGAGCCCACTTGGGATTTGTTTGTAGATGCACCTAAAGAATAGTACTATCATGTTGATAACAATGAAGAACAGTACATGAGATGGACCACACTACAGCAAGAGAAGAGCCAAACAATGTCGAAGTTCACAAATACTTTCCATACCTTGCGCACCAAGCTGGGTATCAAAGACTCTGAGTGGAATTTGGTTCTGAAATACCGTGGGGCTCTGCATAGGTACATCCAAACCAAAATGGATTGCCAAAACATTTTTTGGCCCTTGGTCATGTATCAAGGAAGAAAACAAAAATTAAAGAAGAATAAATACAAAGCATGAAGTGCGTGGAAGGAACACAAACCGAGGAAGGGTCGAAGTGGTTAAAGAAGCATAAAAGGAGGAGTGAAGTAAGGGAAAGCAAGTCGTTGGAATAAAAGATCAAGGAAAAAGCAACAAAGAGGATAGATCTTGGACAAGTCAGCAAGTGGAAGAGGACACCAATGGGTGCTTTGGATTACCTCGTGAAGAATAAGGAAGAACAGGTCGGTGAAGTCCTTAAAATGCGAGTTATGGGGGCCTAGGGTTTTGGTACCTAGGGTTTTAGTACCTAGGGTTTTTGAACCTTGACTTTGGTCTAGGGTTTCTAAGATTCATAGAAGGATAAATAGAGGTATAGAAGAGTGGAGAGGGTTTTTGTTGAGATAGAGAGAGTGAAATGTAAAATTATTTTGTCTCAGAGCATTCTTGTATTCTGGATCTTCAGCTGGGTGTGAAGATCGACTCTGCAGCTGGGTGCAGAGGGTTGGGAGATTAAGAGGAGAGAGAGAGAGAAGGATATGCAGTTGAGTGCGTAGATAGAACTGTGTATTTTCATCTACCTTATCAATAAACACAGTTATGTGGACGTAGCCCTAGGGAGAGGGTGAACCACATAAAATATTGTTGTTCTATGTGATTGATGTTGTGTTATTTGTTATATTTTATATTGTGATTGCATTATTATTTCATTTACTGAAGATATGAAGATATAACTAACTTCATGAAGTTAAGCAAAATATTGTTACGAATATCTAGGTTATCTTGCGTTGTTATTCTGGAATCATCTTGCACTTCCTCTGGTCATAGACACATGTCTCCTGCAACCCCCCTATTGCTACTTCGGGTGAGACTTCATCTTCTCTGTAGGTGTTTCCAAAAGGGCCAGTAGTTAGGGTTTGTTGGTGCGTTGTTAGAAGTTGAACCCTAGGTCTACCCCTGTGACAACAAATGGTTCTGTTGCCAGGACCAAGATCTTCTTGAGGGAATGTCAAGGTGGTTCCCATCAAAGACAGATATTCAGAATTGGATAGAAGAATAAGAAAGGGACTTCACCGAATCTCAGAACAAGAACCCTAGAATTAGTACAGAAGACTGGTTGGGAAGGTACATATTTAATGATGTACACGAGATTTTATTTGCAGGAGTTCACAACGAATTGTACGAGTGGCTAGCCAGACTAGTAGACACTTAATTTGAAATCAGATATAGAACACATGTGGTTTGGACGACAGCGCTGATTAATAAATTCTAGAGAGTCGATAATGTTGTGTCTAGAGCGGTGGATCTTTGGTTTGTAAACACTATTAGAGGGTACATTACCGAGTTTTCTATTGATAGAGTGGAATCCTATAGTTAAGCAGAGAGGTATTTCTTCAAAGGACATAGAGGAAAGTTTCTACACTTTTTGAAGCTGAATATTAAGATTCTATTGCATGAGAAGAATATCTTGAAGATACAGTAATCAGTTGGATTTTTAAAATCTAATGTTCAAGAATTCAGACAGCGACAGTGACGCAAAGGCTGGACATATGCACAGTGGGAGATCATTCAGAAAGGTTCCTCTTGCAAACATGTTTAAGAAGAGTTACAGGCCATTGGCACAAAACGAATATTTCAACAGTGGAGAAGAGGCAGGGCGATCAAACGAAGAGTATTTAGAGTTCACAAGGGAAAAGGAAGTAGACATTGAGGAACTTCACCAAGAAGAACCAGAAACTTTAGGGACTGCGCCTACTGTCGAAGTAAGTATTATTACTCCTCTTGTTGTTTTAGCAACATTAAGTAACCACAGTAACCACAATAATCAGAGCACTCATAGCACCGTTACAAGCAGTTTAGTACATACTCAGTTGAGAAACCAAGGAAGATCCATGGCAGATGAAATGAGGTTACTCATTTTCAGAGGAGATGGATCTGAGGATCCTGATCAACACTGGTTTTTATGCGAAGTTGTATGGAGCATTAAGCAAGTCATCGATGAAGTTGTTAAGAGAGCTCAGTTTAGTACTACCTTGAGGGATCGTGATTTGAGCTGGTATATGAAATTTGTTACAAGATCTAGACAGCCTAAGTCGTTGAATGAAATCAAGACTACATTGAGTGCAGAGTTCAAGAAACCTAATTCGGAGTCGCAGTTCATTACAAAGTTAAAGGAAATCAAGAAGAAGGTGAATGAACCTATCTGGGAATTTGATCAGAGGTTTAAGACCTTGACAGGCCATTTAATTTTTCAGATTCCCAATGAACAACATAAGGAATGGTTCATCGTCGCCCTCTTGCCACACATTAGAGTTCCTTTGATGCAACAGAAGGTCACTTCATAGGCTGAGGCTTTATAAATTTCCATGAAAATAGAAGCAGCCCCTGTAGGAGAAGCCAGTCCGAGTATGAGTCAGATTTTGAATCAATTAACTAGTTTATCTTTACAGGTTGAAGACATGAAGAAGGAAAAAGGAAAGGATAAAAGATAAGACATATGGTGTATAAGATGTAAATCAGAGGGCCATGAAAAAGAGCATTGTCCCTTATTTAATGAATACTTGGCCTTTGAAGCAGGCTACTTTATAATGGTGCGAGGTATGTAGAAATAGATATCACCCTGGTGAATGTTATTATATGCAGAAATATGTTCAGACACCCACCAATCTTTATTGCACATTTTGTAAATATATGGGGCATGATGAGAAGGATTGTAGGGCTTATGACCTCATGCATGAAATTTCAAGGGATGCATATAGGATTCAAGGAGAATTACAACAAGAAGGGAATGTTGCGCAGTTCACCTCCCAAGAAGAGGAAACTTCAACCCTTGTGGTGGGTTCAGAGGAAGAGGATGAGGAGGAGGCATGGTGATGCAGGAGTATTGATGTCACTCACACAGAGAAAGACCCATCAGTGTCTGGAAACCTGTATGGGAGCTCAACATTGGCAGTCACATCAAATATTTTAAAGTTTTCCCTAACTCAGTGCCGGAATTAATTTTTGAGGCACGCTTGAAATCAGGCCGGGAAAATTTGGAGGCATGCTTGAATGATGACGAGCGAAGTGGGAGATTCCACTACGAATCTGGAATGTGACTGGTCCAGATAGTCGTTAGGTTAAGTTTTTAGAGTAGGAAAGTACCCAGGGGGGAACCCTAAGAACCCTCTGATAAATAGAGGTTTTGTACGCCGAATGAGGCTAATCAGCAGAATAGGAGATAGGAGAAAAATCTCAATTTTTAGTTTTATTTTGGGAATCACAGTTGTAACCATTTTCACTTATGAATAGAATAGAGGAAAATTTGATCCAAATGCATGGTGTGAACATTGTTTTCAATTCTTTGTATCGTGTTTTCATGAATTAAAGAATGAATCTCATTTTGAGTAGATGGAATTGTGAATGTTAGGATAAGTTTTAATTGTTTCTCTTCTGTTGAAGTAGTGCAAGGTGTGCACATAGAACGCAAGGAGTACGTTGACGGAATATGCTTCGGTTCCCGAAGATCAGAAGAGATAACATGAAACTTTCCCTTTGCAAGGATTGCAAAGAGACTGTTGCAAGGAGTGCACAGTCATCCGCAAGAATCCAAAACCTTACGTAAGATCTGGTGCAAGGAGTGCACAGATCCGAGATTCAACTAAGCGTCGAAGAGTCCGAAAAGGAGAATTCTAGGAAGGAAAGAGGAATTTCTCTCCGAGAAATCCTTCGGAAACTGATTTATCGAATCCCTGAAACACAAGGTGTGCGCAGGAAGTCGAAGTCTTTAGAAGACCAAGCTCAGGAGGAATAACACTTTGTATAAGTGTTAAAGAGATCCAAGAATCGGATTCTCCGAAGGGACAAAGGTTCAAAACCTTTGAACACAAAGAAGATCTTCTAATTCTGAAGATAGCGTAAGCACGAGGGGGAAAATATCTCAACTGTTCAAACTAAATGCTATAGAATCAGAACCACCCATCAATAGAGACGTGTGGCGAATGATCAACGTTTCACTGACTCGCATTATGGAGAAGTCAAAGGGTGGAGCACTAAGAATTCATGAAGCCCAAATCTGCGACTTGATTTGATTCGTTGGATATAGGAGAGATTTGGACCATTGATTGTCCAGGGTGAAATATCGGCACTTCAGGGATCGGAGGACCGGAAGTGATAAATCTTTCGATTTCACAAAACATGAAGTCCCGAAATCATCTTGACCATCAGTTCTGAGGAGAGACCTGGACCGTTGATCTAGTGCCATCACGATTTCAGCTATCAAGAGAACAAAGGTAAGGGAACTCCGAAGTCGCGAAATGTCGACTTGATCGCAATCGTCAATCAAGGGAAGATATGAACCGTAGATCTTGGGTCATCGTGATTTCGGCTATTGAGTGAACGAAGGTAGCAGCACTCCGAGGGTTGTGAAATTGTGACATGCCTTTCACTCGAGCACGTGGTCATCGCCAGTGGTCACAAGGGAGAAAGGAATTAGTCAAGAGGAGATAGCACTCGTTTGGCATTGAGATTCGAACAACGCTTGGAGAGGACCTAGCGCTCATTCAATGTTGAGATTCGAACAACGCTTGGAGAGGAGCTAGCACTCGTTTGGCGTTGAGATTCGAACAACGCTTAGAGAGAAGTTGCAGGTCTTAGATGACCTACACATTTGGATAAAGGACTTGTGTAAGTGGGTTTGGGTTCTAGCAGAGACCCAGAGAGTCAATCATACTCAGTATCTTGATCAATCCTAGACCAGGAGGTCGCGCAACCCTTAGGAGAGAAGGGGGGTCTGCATCAAGTGGTATCAGAGTGGAAATTTTTCTTGCAGACAGCAGGAAAAGGAGAAGAGACAAAATAACTCAAAGTTGTACTCTGTGTGTGACACACAATCAACACAATTCCACCAAGGAGATGAGTGGAACCACCTTTGTCCAATCATGTTGTAGAAAGGGATATACGAGAACTTCGTGCAAGATTAGAGGCGATTGAGGCAGCGCAGAGAAGAGCACCTGATGTTGGAGACATCAGCGATGCAGAGAGCGAAGAAGCATTGGGCGAGAATGTCATTGGAGAATTTGCGGGAGAGGATGTTGCTAAAGAACGCTTGCTGAGAGTAGTTTCCAGATTCTGAGGCAGAGCCAAGATGGAGGTCCCAATGTATGAAGACAATTTAGATACCTAAGAGATATTGGATTGGATAAGATCTGTGGATAAATATTTCGACTATGAAGACGTCGATGAGGAAAGAAGGGTAAGACATGTTGTCACCAGAATAAAAGTACATGCAACATTGTGGTGCAATGAACTGTAAGTTGAGAGAAGAATCAAAGGCAAGCAGAAAATAAAGAGTTGGGACAGAATGGTAGCCAAGTTGAAGGCTAAGTTCATGCCCAAGGATTATCAGATCAATCTGTTCAGGAAGATGCAGAACCTGAGGCAGAAAGGGATGACCGTTAAGGAGTACACAGAGGAGTTCTATAGGCTGAACATCAAAACTAGACAAAGAGAGAGAGATGAAGAAAAGGTATCCAGATATATAAATGGCCTGAGATATGAAATCCAAGATGAGATCAACATGATGTCAGTAGGAATAGTGGAGGATGCTTATCAGTTTGCGTTGAAGGTAGAGGAGAAGTTGGCCAGAAAAAAAAAAACCAGTGAGGGAGAGGTAAAAACTTGGTCCCAAGAACAAACAAGGGATTTTCCCATAACAGAGCCCATAAGTCTAAGGACGAGGCTGAAAAAACCACACAGTCACTCGGAAAGAGGAGAAAATTATCGAGGAAGACAAGGTGGTGGGAGAAAGTCTTCCATAGGGAGAGGAAGAGGAGGAGGAGGAGACGTAAGATGTTATACATGTGGAAAGACATGACACATGTCTTGGGAATGTCCCGAGAAAAATAAAGAAGGAGGGGGTGAAGCTCACATTTCAGAAGCACAAATAATAGATGTTGAAGTAGAAGGAGCAGAGGATGGAAGATCCATGATGTTAAGGAAAGTTATCTTAAAACCAGAGGCAAAAATTGAGAGGCCAGTGAAGAGGAATAGTCTCTTCAGAACAGCTTCCAAAACTAAGGATAGAGTATGCAAGGTGATAATTGACAGTGGGAGCACTGATAACCTAGTATCCATAGAGATGGTGGAGAAATTGGAGTTGGATACAACTGCACATCCTGTTAGGGTCCTAACCCGCACATAGGTAGAACAATATATTTTTATATAATAAAGGTCAATATTAATAAGGCCTTTCAATAAAATAGAATAAGTTGAATGTAAGAATACCTAATAGAAGCTTCCGCTTCTAGTAGGATCTTCCTCTATATGCTTCTTTTGATAGACATATTTAGTATAAATAGGAATCGAGGGTATGAGAACCCTAGCTTGGATATTATTGTAATAGAGCTCTGCTCAACTGGAGGTTGCCCCCTTGAAGAGGCCCGTGAACATTGCTTTCATAATCAAAGTGCTATTTTTGTTTTTATTCCTATATCATTTCAATGCTATTATGGTGATTGTTCTGGATATATTGTTGTTGTTCTGCCATTTCTAGCATTTTATTTCTGTTCTGCATACTTTTTATATCTGGTATATTACAAGTGGTATCAGAGCACTTTCCTCGGCAGAAAGTGTGGGTTAAATATTTTTTCAGGGTAGAGACATATTCCAGCGTCTTTAAGCCGCAAAGATCTTTCGTTACATGCATAAACTTGTGGTTGAGGAATTCATACACGTAGGAAATACAAGTGGCACTTAAGCACACATCTCTTGGCCACCCTTGTAACCCATGTTGGTACCCCTTCGAGTGGTAGCGCATCAAACAACACCTGTGTACGGATCAGCCTAGATTACTTGAAGCCCTCTTTAGATAAACCGATCGGTCGCC
>JASDQU010680852.1:3495-21583 GCA_032191745.1 Picea mariana | reverse complement strand
TGGGTCCTTGAAAATTCTGGGACCCATGTCGATGATCGAATAAGCATATGAGATAATGTGAAAAAGGGGGAGAATGTTATCAATGTTGGTAGAATTCTTAGGCTCATAATGTGTAATTTGGTCGATGGTGACAATTTTCCTATTGTGGGGGAACATCATCATTCAAAACATAGAAGAGGCTACCGCATTCATAACATACATGCAGCTACGTCTGAACAAGATATTGTAATCAAGTGGGGCATCGATAACTTCAATGTCGATGAGGATGGTTTTTCCCCCAAGTTCTACGGGGACATTTTGGAAGAACCCTTCAGGGGATGATGGTCAACTGTAATAATCTCTAAGGGTGATGGCAGATGGTACTAGCTCTAGTGATCCAAGTTTATGCCATACAAATTTGGACATGATGCATGTGGATGCACCTTCATAGATGATACACTAATGAACTGTGATGTTCAGGATCTTAACTGGTATCTAAAAATCTACTAGGGTAGGGAGGCGTGGTTCTCCGTTATATAGTTCAAAGGTGATGATTCTAGTATCAAATAGGTTGACTGCACCCAAGGTGGAAAGCAAGGATTTCTACTGAGATTGATATATTTGGAGAACCTCCAATACAGACATGGTTGCAGAAGACTCTGTTAAGTCACTGACCAAACTGTAATTGTGTGCTTCCCTAGCATGAGGGTTATTGACATTCCATCATAACAAAATGCGAGGTATATGAGGGTTTGGTTCAGTGTTAGCGTGTGGAATCATCAATGGTTGTCTAGATGTATATGGAGTTGCTTCTGAGGTGTTTGGTGTAGAGTCATAAGGCATGTTGTATTGATGACCCGGTGTTTGTAGCATAATTTCCTCTTCACCGGTGAGGAGGATATTGCGATCGACCAGATTTCCAGGTTGAATGGGGCTTGGGTGTTGATATTGCCCCATTTGTGGTGGGGCAGGGTGTACCTCATGTTGGGTATTCATCACACCTTAGTGTGGAATAGGTTTTTGCAACACATCAAGAGGTGGATGTTGCAAATACTATTGTAGGGCTTATTGAGGGGTAGGCGACACTGGAGGACATTGCACATTCATGGAATATTTCATCTATTTGAAGTTGGAAATTAGGGGGAAATGGTGAGTATAATGTCCATACTCACCATAGAGAGTGCAAGGGAAGTTCATCCTGAGAGTTTTTTTGTTCTTCCCTGGTCATTTGCTTTTATTGCCCCCTTGGGGGTTCTGGTTTCCTTGATTCGGGTTGCCCCTAGTGGGATGGTTTTAATAGGGGTTACTTCCTCCTGGTCAAAGGTTATTATTGTTTCATTTTTTTCCTTTATTCTTAGCATTATTCAGCTGATGGGCCAAATTTTCCGTATTCAACTATTCAAAAGTATGAAGTTGTTGAATGGGAGAGGCTTGAACAAATTTAAATCCGACATGTGGTTGTCCTTGTGGAGGAGAAAACAAATGTGGAGGACCAGGAAATGGAAAATATGGATTTTTTGGGGAGATGATCCATATGAAATATAGGAAGTTGAAGTACCTCCACAAATGTTATAGTCACATGTAGGGGTTGGGGGTGGATCCACACTTGATTGAGAGATTAGACGTATCTGGGATATCAGTGGGGGTCCACTCAATGATCGAGGGGGAACAATATGATATGACTATTGGTGAGTGGGGGAAGGGTAATAAGACATCCTTCCATATGGTTGTGGATACTGAGGTGCACCATAAATAGTTGACGCTTGGCTATAAGGGTTGTGGTGTGTCATGGAACCAATCAACCCATCCACAATGTGGGACATCCCAGGTTTGTCCTGGACAAATGGTATGGGTCTAGGTGCATCAGGTAACACTATGTACAAGTAACCTGATTCAACATAGATGAGGTAAAAATGTTGGGCCTTGCTGATGGATTCCTCTTTTGACCGAGGAAAATTGGATGCAGAATCCTTGGAGATAACAAAGACAAGTGATTTGAGAAACCAATCAAGACATTATTCTTTGGCGGTTTCTTCTTTACACAAACTACGACACTGACGCCATTCATGGATGTGATCAGGTATATGGAAGACAATAGTTTGTTTGAACTATGAGAGAAGTTATGAGCCAGTATCGTGATGAACTGGTAGTTGGAAAAAGGACAAAAAGGCCTTGGCCAATGATTCAAAGGTCACATGGGACTTTGATTTTTCGTCCACATACCATTTGGCTGAGGAACCCGTGAAAGTTCATTGAAACAACCTTAATCGAATGGAATAATCCATGATGTTGTTTGAAGAGAACCATAAGTTGAAGGTCATACCATGGTTGGTGGGATCGTCCCCTGGTTTTCCTTCAAACTTTGGAATGTATGAAGGAAATTTTGTAGGCATATTGGGCCAAGTGGGGTCATGCAAAATGGGATAATTCATGAGTTTGGTTAAATCAGGAATGTTAAGGGTTTCCAATTATGGAAAATGGATATTTGGTGGAGGATTAGTTCCAACCATCGTGTGAGTAGATAGTGGACCTTCCCCTTGAGAGAGATTTGGTGGGGTTGTACTTCTCCCTTGAGAAGAAGTTTGAACCCAACCTCCTTGTGAAGGAGAACTAGTGGATGGATGGCCTTGGGAATTGGACCCAAGAAAAGTGGAACCAAGTAAATATGATCCCAAAATAGTAGCACTCATAGGGGTGTGAGATGGTTGAGCCGATGAGTCAGAAATACTAGGGACTCCTCCTAGAATAGGAGGGAGATTCTACAAGCATCTGGAACGATGGGGATTATGTGGGTTCCCTATGGTTTTTGACTAACAAAGTGAATGTGTGCAAATGGTAATAAGAGAGAAATAAATGAACAATATTTTTTGTATAATTTTGGACCTTCACAACATAGTATAACTCACAATTGCATGTAATCAAATGAACATCATACATAAATCAACTATAAATAAACAAGCATGTGGGTAGGTGGATTTTGTTTGCATGGGGGAAAAAATAAAAACAAATGCTCATTTCCTAAAATACGTATCATCCTTCCCCTCAAATAGCATTGGGCCCAATAACACTCAACAATGGGGTCTGAAGCCATCAGAAGAGGAAATAGTGAAGGTTGAAGGAATCTGTTATAATGAGGGGTATAGGGTGCATATCACGAAAGAGCTAGTGATATTTCCCAAGAGCCACACAAAATCTGATCAAGGTGAGATTTCAACCCACAATCGCCACCTAGGTAGATGTCCTATGTTTGGTCACTAGGTACCTTGATCAAAGTGCATAATTTATATTTTCAGCCTCAGAAATGGGTCACGTATTGGATGCCCTTCCAAGAGTTGGGTGACTCAAAGAGGGATGTGTAGAACAACCGGACCTTGGCCTTCGACCCTTCACATGTATCTCCCTGCCTTATGGTGTAGGAACACTTGACTTGGAGGATTTCAAAGTTTCCTATTTCTCAACTTCTATTGTTTGAAAATGTGAGAACCAGATAACGGGGGGTTATTTGGATGCCTAGCCCCAAGATCCTACCTAGACTAAAAAATTTCTTTTGGCACTTCTTATGGAGGAAAACTTAGTGTTTTTTTATAAAAATATTAGATGTGGTGGGCTGAGAGATTGGGGGTGTGAACCAATCTCGTTTGAATTAAATGGGTGTGGATAATTTCCAAAGAAGTAGTGGGACGTTTCATAATTCCTTTGGAGAAAACATACTTCAACCTCCATTATTCAAAATTGAAATTATGTGTGTGAGGAGTGACTTTGTGTGCAAGCAAGTGGAAAAGTGTGCCAAGTTTTTAATAAGTTAAGTGTGATATTAAAACATGTGGACTTCCTATGGTTCTTACAAATATTCTTTACCTAGCTTACTATGCATCTTTGGTACAACCTTGCAGAATATTTAAATCCCTAAAGAACTAGAAATGTGGACATATGGGTCCTTTACAAATCCTTTAAACTCCTCAAATGTTGTTAACACTAAGAAATCTTTGAAACTATCCTAGATTGTAAGCATGTGGGCATGTATGGGCCCATTACTTTGATCTTTAAACTTCCCTAGATTGTGATGTAAACTAAGAAATAATTTTTAAGAAACTATCCTATGCTTGCAATATGAGGGCATGTATGGGCCCTTACAAAACTTTAAGATGATTTCAAAAAACAAAGGGGAACCCTAGGGAGGCTTTTTCCTCTCCTAAATATTTTGTTAAGGAAGATGAAATGCCCCTTTAACCACCTTTCTAATTCCCAAGATCACACTAGGGTGTGAGGGAAGAGAATACTTGAGGGTCAAAGTTAACTTCTAGTCCCAATTTAAGTGATTTATGTATGAAAGCAATAACCTCAACTTAAAATTTTACAAGCCAAATAATCCATCCATGTGGCAACCAAGAAAAAGAGGAGAATATTGGTTCTTTTTAACCCGTAAGTGCCTATATTACCTAACCTTTCATATGGGAAAGGACTCTAAGTGGAGTGTAGTTTCCTTACAAAGTGCATGAAAAATAAAAATATGAAGGCTAGGGGCCCTCAAACATTCATAAAGACCCTTACAATTTTGAAAAATTGGAGTTATGGATGGGTTACAATTATGACAGGCACATAGAGGGCACATAATGAACAGAGTAAAGAGGCATGTTTAATGCATAATGTGCGTCTGTGGGATGGAAAGTTCATGCACTTCTTGTCATGCGTCAGGGGAGAAATTTCCAAGTGAAATGCCCCTTACTCAACTCTGAATTTTGACTTTGACAGGTTGGGGTAGGCTGATTTTGGTAATAGAAAGACAAAACAATCAAAATGAAGTGCTCTCTAAGATTAAATAGGGAGGAATTTGATACCAATACCCAATATGGTCACCAATTGGTTGTGTTGGTTTTGTCACTGGGGTGAGAAAAAAACCAACACTTTCATGTCTAGATGATCCTACTAGACAAGACAAAAGTTTGTGGGTGGGTTAAGTAAGCCAAACACATGTAAAAACAAAGAAATAGACTAAAAAACCTAAGAAATACAAGTTAGAAATCATGAGAAAATCAAACAATGACCAACATAATGATACCAATGGATCAATAGATTAGTAGGCAAAAAACCATAGATAAAAATAGGGACTTATGAGTCCCCTCTTCCTCATTGGGAGGGATCTTGAGTTTCCTAATGGAGAGCTCTTCATACAATGGAAGAAATGGAAAATGGTGAAGAAAAACAATGCTTATTCCCTCAAGAGGTGAGTGGAATGGCCTAGTGCAATGGTTCTTGAAGGCTCCAAAGAGAAAAGAAAATTATCAAGTGAGAATTCTTGCAACATAACAATACAATGAAGATCTTGGTTTCTTAGCACACTCATGGATCTTATTTATAGAATTTCTTCAAGGAAAAATGTAATTGGTTCATACTGTGAACAAGGGGCCTTTTAGGGCATCCTTTATCCCTTAACCAGCCCCCAAGCTAGATTTCGCTTAGATATGAGTGTCAAATCGTGTTGGGGTTCAAACTAGAAGTGGTTGAGGGGCCGACAAGATCCATAAATGCGTCGTTCATAGAATTGTGTGGATTTTCTTGTACATAGTCTCTCATTTGGTGCATAGTGCACTCTGAGGGATGTGTTGGACCATGCATTGTGCACGCGCCTCCTGTAGTGAGTTTGCACACTGTAAATTTTGACCCAATTTGTATAGTTTTTTTCCTTTTGAATGCATTTTTGGTGTTGTGGGTGGATGAATTGCTGTTGGCATTGATATTTTTCCTTAACCATTATGTGCAATGTTGCGGAAGATATTTCAGTGATAACACATATCATTACAAGAATATTTAGATTTGAAATATTCTTGGTATTTCCTAAGGAATATGGTCTTCATATATTCCCAATATATGATACTAGCCTCTCTTAATCCCATGAACCATCTAAGTGTGGAATATTTAAGAGTTGCAGGAAATAGTTTTAATTTTTGAGCATCTTGCACGTAGTTATAACTTCTTCACAAGATGTCAAACTCAAACAGGAAGGTGTATGTATCCTCACTACTCTTACCATAAAAGGTAGGTAGTGAAGAAAGTTGAATGTTCTTCATATTAACATTTTTTGTGGTATCCAAAATTAGAAACCGAAAAGTGGTTTTTGCCTGGTTTCCTACATCTTCTCCCTCATCATGTCTCACATGATTTTGGTCCTCATGTTCATCCATACTGATATGATTCAAAAAAAGAGAATTCCTTCGTGGTTTTATTCTTGGATATAATGAGGCATCTCAACATTCTTTTTTAGGAGAGATATTTCTCTGATAGGAAAAATTGTCTGCTATTTGGATTTCAGGGACTTTGCTTGAGCCTGTTGAAACTATTGGTTCAAAAGTTGTTGTTTCAACTTGTGACACAACTAAATTTGTTGAAACTCCAAAGAGGGAATTCACTTATTCAGGTTCAATGATATATATAAAGTTAGAATCCCATGATGGTGGTAAAAAGGAAAAAAGTGGTGTTGGATGGTTTTGATGATGAGAAATTGGAAGGTTTGAATGGTTTTACCTCTTGTCCTACTATTGTTGGTGTCTCAAATTTTTTTTCTATGGTTTCTTCAGTTCTTGTCTCTTCTGAAACTTTTTTATCTTTCTAGGTTGAACTATCCCATACTTTTACTTTCTCATACCATTCTGCAAAGTTTGTAGATGGAGTATTTCTTCCTCCAAAAGGTTAGAAGGAACTTTGGTTGGAATTTTTGGATTGATTTTAACATATCTACCCTTTCGGTCACTAGGTTTGTTCATGAAAGAAAAAAAAAAAAAAAAAAAAACAAAACTACCATTGGGTTTGGAGGAACCTGTTATAATAGATGCGCAGGCTCTTACCTCTCATCTTAATGTTCCCCCACCACCAAACTAGCACTAATGCTGAGAAATGAACTACTTCCTAATTGTTTTCTACCTTTGGACAACTCCCTGACAATGACGCCACAAATGATGAGTAAAACATATACCTTAATTTACCTCAATTAAATTATCGACCAGTGTAAGTAAACTTAGAGTTGTGATACAATATGAGTCAAGGTAGGGTAAGGGTTAACTAATTATGAAATTTGGAAAGTGGATTTAGCTAGGTAGGAAGATGGTTTATCCTAGGAATCGATACTTTATCTTCAATTTACAATTCTGTTTTAGAAAGAGATTATAAACAAAATAAACTATGTTTGGATAGTAAACCTTAGTTCAAATATACATAGGAATCTATGAAAAGTAACCATATTAATCTAAGTAATAAATTATTGAAAGGAATCAATCTATCTTTCCTTAAAAACAACTCTTTGAACCAAACTCTATTATTAAAGCATATTTTCAAAAACTCACAATTATTTCTATTCTACAGAAAATAAACCACATCTTTTACACTAGTCTGACTGACTGAAAGTAAACAACATCATGATGCCATTTAACTATAGTGTTTGTGTATACGGTGGTGAATTAGATCACGATGCCATCTTAACACTACTGATAAGTCAAGCAGAATCAACTCAATGTTAATTTCTACAGAGATATGCAGAGTATAAACAAGGGAATCTACTAAAATTGTTTCCATTGAGGAAATATCAATTGATTAAAAACACATTCTTGTAATCAATATAATCTATAGAAATTATTCAAAAGAGATTTGAAATTAGCATCTGTCATATCACACTGAGGATAGAAATATTCTACAATAGAGATAACAATCTATGCAACCTTATAGGGATTAATTTAAACCATATCTTAATGAATCATATATGATTGTTATGTACATTGTCTAGATGACCAATATGTAAAGTAAAGTACAACTTATGTAAATGAGAAAACAGAGATATGTATATATATGAATATTTAGATGATCATGAGCATGTATATGTCAATAAAGACAACCTATGTAGATAACCTTCATAAAAGATTTATATATCAAGGAATACATAGTTAGATGTCCAGATATGAAAATTGCAAGTAACCTATAAATTAGATAAGGAAACATGACTTAAATAAGAAACCTACACAAGAGAGTTATATGTGTTAATATGAATATACAAAAAGTAAACAAAACACACATACCACTGGTGGCCCCCCCAGGTAGTCGTGGTACTACTCCATCTCAATAGATAGTCACAATCTCATCGCATCACTTGTATTAACACCATAATTGATTTACAGAGGAAAATTCAAGATAGTATCTATATTATCATTGTTCATCTCATTCTGAGAGACCTCGGTATTTATAGAGTTTTTTATATAACTGAGAGGTCGACCACTGAAAGGGTCGACACTCTCCTACAATAGAAAATCATTAAAAAATAATAACATACAACATCTTCTAGCAACTCACGCGCTTAAAATAGAGGTCGAATGCAACTGTTCGAATCAAATGTAATGAGTCCCATAGTTGGAGGGTTTGAACATGTATGAAACCCACATTTCACATTTGCCAGGAAGATCCCACCGATATACCAACCCACAACTCATTGTGCTCTGAGTTTCGTATTGAGGGTCAGATTGAGGATCAGATCGACGGCCAGATTGAGGGATGGATTGTGTTTTCGACCTGTTTAAATCAAAAGACAAGTGTTAATGGATCACACACATTTTATTAAGGATAAACTCATAATAAAATTATCAAAACGAATATTACACATACCTTATGTTGATCCATATCAAATTGATGGAAGAAACCTGATAATACCTTCAAAAAGGGATAATAGAGGTATTAACTGTATGATTTCCATGTGAAAAAGAGACTTGGACAAAGGAAAAAATGGTCAAAACATAGAGTCATCAGAACTCAACTGCGCATATGTTTTATCATGTCCAAAGTGTCTAGCCAATCCTCCACTATGTTTCTCCTTTAACAAATTATCCCTCATTGAGAATCTTGGGATACATAGTTGGCTTCCTTTGAATAATAGTCCTTCTTAGATATTATACTCCATCCATTGATGTCTATCCCTCAACAAAGGATTTTCACATGCTTCGTAATCTGCCTCAAAACCTGGGTCTTCCTGGTACATCTCCTTGAGGTTTTCAAATCCCAAAGTATCCACTTAGAATTCCTGCAAGATTAAACATCTCCTACTCAAAGAATCTACAAATTTGTTACCACTCCCATTAATATGATTAATGAAAAAAGTAAAAATCTGCATGAATTCTACCCATTTGGTATGTCTCTGGTTCAATTTCTCTTGTTTGGTTATGAACTGCAAAGCATGATTTTCATTATACAAAATAAACTCCTTTGGCATAAGATAATGTCTCCTCTTTTTCAAAGCTTGAATTATAGAATAAAATTCCTTGTCATATGTCGAATACTTATTCTTAGCATTATTCAACTTCTCACTAAAATAAGCAATAGGCTTATCATATTGACTTAAAACTACACCAATGGCTAATCCACTTGCATCACATTTTACCTAAAAAGTCTTATTAAAGTCTGGCAGAAGTAAAATAGGTTGTTCTATTATCTTTTATTTCAACACTCTAAATCCTCTCTTGGCTTCTTTTGTCTAGCCAAAATATCCATGTTCCTTATTTATAGTATCTAGTATGGGTGCGCAAATACTACTGGAATTCCTAATGAAATTTCTATAAAAGCTTTCTAACCCATGAAAACTTCTTACTTCAAACACACTTCTTGGAGAAGGCCACTCCCTTATATCCCTCACCTTTTCTGGGTCCATCTTCAATTCATTTGAAGAGATTACAAATCCCAAATACATAAGTTTTGTCTTCATAAAATAACATTTCTTCAAATTCGCCAAATATTTCTCATTGCAACCTTCTCAACACCATCTTCAAGTGTCTTAAATTTTCCTCTTCAGTCTTACTGAAAACTAGAATATCATCTAAATAAACAATCACTAACTTCCCAATAAAATATTTGAGCACTTCATTCATTAACCTCATGAACGTACTTGGAGCATTCGTTAAGCCAGACGACATAACAAGCCACTTATATAATCCTTCATTTTTTTTGAATGTTGCTTTCCATTCAGCTACCTATCTCATTCTTATCTGATGATAACCACTCTTCAATTCTATTTTGGAAAAATAACTAGCTCCACTCAAACAATCCATTAAATCATCCATTATGGGAAAAGGAAATCTATACCTAATAGTTATCTTGTTGATGGTTGTAGAATCTGTGCACATTATCCAACCTCCATCCTTCTTTGGACTCAACACAATTGGTACTAAACATGAGCTTAAGATTTCTCTGATCAAACCCTTATCCAACAACTCTTGGACCTACTCCTTGAGCTATTCATTCTCTCGAGGGGTCAATCTGTATGTTTCTTTGTTCGATAAACTTGCTCCCATAATAAGTTCAATATCGTGACTAATACTCTTGATGGGCAGTAAAGTATGAGGTAACTCATCCACAACAATTTCAACAAACTCATCCAATAACTCCTTAATGTTTACAGGAAAATCATTCATAGAAGTCCTTATAAGGATGACTCTCGACTTACCTATAAAGATAAATTGCATTTCTTGGTATTTATTGACTTCTTTCAAGAGCTCCTTCCCACTCATGAGAAGTATACTAGGACTATCCTCCTCTTTGACTCCTTTATCTTCTATTGGAAACAACATATGCTTACACCCATTTTTCTCAAGGGTATAAGTATTCTTCCTCCCATCATGTATGACATTCCTGTCATATTTCCACAGTCTTCCCAACCTATAACCACCTATTTTAAACTCAACTTTACGCTATCTACTTACCATGACTTGATGTCCTTTCTACAACCATGACACCTTGTACGGATTCAGATGTGTTGTCATCTCCAACTTGACCTTTTCCACCATCTCTGTGGATACCATTTTTTTAGTAATTCCATTGTCTATTATCACTTTGCATACTCTGTCTCTAGTTTTGCAAGTAGTTTTGAACATATTGTTTCTCTGAACTGGTTCTAACACCTCTTTATCTGTCTTTAAGAGATATTTCCTCATCATGAGGGATCATCCTTCTTCAACTACTTTTTCTTTCATCTATATCTCCACATTCCTCTATTGTGCCTCAGAAATATGAGATTCTTTAACTCTTGCATTCTTCCTTTCAGGACATTTCAAAGACATGTGCCTTATTTTCCCACAAGCATAACATTTCAATTCTCCTCCTCTGCCTCTTCATATACCTCTTGGAAAGGATTTTTTCCTCTAGAATATCCTCCTCTTTCTTTCTGACTGTTATATCCTCCAGCTTCTCCAATGAATTTATGGAACTTTTCTCCGGTGATTCCTCTTCCTCTGTTTGGACTCTTTCCTCTGCCTCTTTGACTCTGCTTTCTTATCAACTTTTCTTCTTCCTTCAGGGCTACCTAATAATCATCTTTCACAGTCCTTATTTTCATCATACTAATATCATCCTAGATTTCATACCTCAATCCATTAATATACCTAGCAAATTTCTCTTCATCATTCTCCATGTGTCCTTCTCTTATATTAAACTTATTAAATTCTTCAGTATACTCCTTCACTGCAAAAATTTTTGTCTCATATTCTACAACCTTCTAAACATACTCAACTGATAATCCTTGGGAATGAATTTAGCATTGGGCTTACCTACCATTCTATCCAAACTCTTAATCTTGGACTTACCTTTTCTCCTTCTGTCGGCTTGCAACTCATCCCACCATAAAGATGCATGTCCCTTCAATTTGGTCACTTCATGCTTTACCTTATTCTCATCATCAATCTCCTCATATTCAAATTACTTGTCTAAAGCACTTATCCAATCAAGCAGTTATTATACATTCAAATTACCTTCATACATCGGGACTTCCATCTTTGCTATGGTTCCCAAATTGACAACAACCCTCACTAATCACTCTTCTATTGCATGTTCTCCTACAACTTCTTCTTCTGCTTCTATATCTTCACTTTCATCTTCATTGACATCACTAGTCGCTAGTGCTCTCCTTTTTGTTGTTTCCATGGTGTCCAAACTTGCACGAAGATGTCTCATTTCTTCTTATATGGCTGTGTTGACCACAGGTCTGTCCCTGCGTCTCCTTGGCGGCATGAATCTAAGTATTTTTCTCACAGATATTATTCATGCTCTGATACCACTTGATGCAAACCGCCTTCCCTCCTACGAGGGTTTGTGCGACCTCCTGGTCTAGGATCTAATTACATAGGAGTCGAAGTGGCTCTCAGGTTCCCACTGAACCCTTATAATTCTTTACCACGGGAATTTTCTCCTTTAACTGCGTGAAAATTTGGATTCGTGAGGGTCTTTTTACTCCAACAGAGTTTTCATGTGACCTCAGGCCAAAACCTAGGGATTAAAATTTTGAAAGTGAAAATTTCGGCACTTCGGAGCTTCGGGCTTTGGGAGTTCTACCAACACAATGGTTCAAATCCTCTGAATGTCGAACTCGTGAATTCCTGGAGAGCTCAAAGATCAATGGTCCATACTTCCCCAACAACCAACGGCTGTGATACACTCCTGAATGTCAAGTTTTGGGACCTATAGCTCCTAAACACCACTAGACTCCTGAATCACTGAATGTTGAAGTGACAAAGGGAAGAGATCCATAGTCCATGTGTCCCTGATAATAAACAGCCTGGATTGACTTCGGGCTTCAGGAATTTGGCCATTTTCCTATGGATAATTGGACTCCTGAATATGAGATAATATTTGGACACGTGTCTCTGGCATCCGATAGTCCCGATTTACTCTGGGCTCTAAGAGTTTGGGGCCTTTTCCTCCTCCACAACACACACCTAAAAACTGCCAGAGAAACAAAGCATGAAGGACCTAAGGGTTAACATCCACACTTATTACCTGGATCCAATGGTTTTGTGGGGTTCTAACATACCCTGAATAGATCTTGTCCATCCACCTTGGAACCAAGAGATTTCTCTTCCTTAAGCTTCTTTCGGTTGAAGGACTTATATTTTGGCACACACCTTGCGCTTCCCTCCTGAGATTTTCTCTTGAAAATACTCAAACCTTTGTGCACACTTTTGGATTTGCTTATAGTCTATCACTTAGATTGTTCTCTCCTTCTGCACTCCTTGCATTGGCTTTACACACTCTTGTGATATCTCTCCTCTTGAACTTCTTCAACACTTAACAAAGTGTTGAATCTATGCATGCTTTGAACTGACCTCTCGTCTGATATTTTATACTCTAATGAGTATAGGCACACTCCTTGTGCTCTCTGTGTGTAAACTTACACAATCTTTCCTGAGATATTCAAACCTGTAATGGTTCGGCCTCCGCACTCCTTGTGTGGGCACTGTGCACTCCTTGCACCGAGATTTCATAAGAGAAATAATTGAAACTTAAATAAACATTAAGGATTCATTCATAAGGTCATTTATATTCACACACACTTAAAACACAAAGACAAATAACACAACATTTACCCAGTTACTAAATGACAAGCATGCTCAAAAATCTAAAGGCAATTTTCTTCTTCTATATTCCTTCAACAAATATTTACAAGGATTTCAACAAATCTCAAGAACTTTCAAGTTCTGCTTTCAACAATTTCCAACAACCTCTTTTGGGCATAGATTACATTGATTTATACATGAGGGGGTTTGTCGAGCCTTCCCTTTAGACTATTATAGTGCTTTCATATCACAATTAAAAGCATCCTACTACTAGGCTTATTACAATAAATGAATAATTAACTTTTATATATGAGTCGACACTCAAAATGTGTACAATCCTACAATCATTAAAGGCAAATACAATCCCATGGAGCACATACAATGGTTCTAGCTTTGAGATCTCATGGGATCTTTAATTACAATGCTTCCAAAATTTAAAGTGGCATGCCCTCCTTGGAATCCAAACTAGTTAAGTGTGTTGCGATGGATGCTGAGTTGTCTTCCACCTTGCCTCATTAAATGAAGACAATGATGCTCCTACATAATTATGTCATTGATATCTCGAAAATTTTATGGGGACATGAACTTGTGAAGCAGGAATTCTCTCATTTTTTCATCAAATTTCCTCCATCTTCTGATACATTCATGCCTTCTCTCGTGCATCTTTGGTTGTGGTTCAAGAACGACCTAAACCTAATACTCAAATTCCCTTTGTATCATTTCCATGTTGTCATTAGTCAACATTATTATACCATACTTTTCCTCTCCTTGGCCTTTCTAGATTTATTTGATGTACTCGATTTGGCTCAAGTTCCTTTGTGCTTGTTCAACCTATTTAAACATTTACTTATGTACTAAAAGGCATAATAGGGTTTCCTTTTGATAATTTATAACCTTATCCATACAGTCATCCGTGACCAACTTATATCTACCATGTTCATCTAAGACATCAACTCTTAGAATAATCACTTCTTGTGTAGTATCTTTGTAGTCATCATCTTGATGTTTGAGACATTCTAGCTCTATCCTCATGGAAACAAACTCTCTCTCATCCTCTTTAGCTTTGTCAATGGTTGCATGATATATAACCACCCCTTCCCCCAAAAATTAAGTAATCTTATCCTTATTTGTGTCTAGCAAAGTTTTCTCAATGGTTATGACCATGAAACTATCTAAAGTGAGCTTCCTCTTACTACTTGTTCTTATAACCAACACTTCTCTTTTCTTATCATAAACTATGGCCTCAATGTTAGAAACTTAAACTACTGGTTTTTTTATTTTTTGATCACCCCATGCCAACATATTCCCCATGCTTTATGGGGTATGAAAGTGTTCCAGGATGGGTTTTTTTCCTTTATTCATTTATAATGTTTTACCTCTCAGTTCCTATGTTTCCTTACCAAATATCTACTCTTTGCTTGGTTATTTTGGAGTCTAGTCTATTATAGTGGTATGTTCTGCTTCCATTTCTATAGACATATCATTTTTTTGTCCATGGGTTATAGTATCTTCTGGTGTGTTCTCTATTAACTATTCTGGTTGTGTCACTTCCTTGGGAAAATAAGTGGCTAGTGGGTCAACTTTTGTCTCTTCATTTGTTGGAGCAGGGCCCTACTTTTATATTTTCTCTTCCTTATGGATTTTCCTTTTCCTCGTTCCTATTTTTCCTCCTTTTTAGTTTCCTCATGCTTGATGGTTGTATCATATGAAATATTCTCCTCATTCTCATTTCCACCCTCACCTTCTTGAGTCTTCTCTTCTTTGGGTGGCTGACGAGTGCCTAAATTGGCATACTTTCTACACTTGTCCAATACCTTTTTACTTACCATTTTCATTAATCATTTCCTTTTTGATACTTTCCTTATCCAATTTTCCTCACTTTTCATTAAGGTATGAATATTTCCCCATATGAAATTTTTATACTATTCTTGTGTAATGTCCCCCACCTCTTAGAGAGGTGATGAGGAAACTCAGTGGCCTGGGCAACCCCACTAGGTCATAGTCTCACACTGAGGGGGGGGGAAAGTCAAGAAGTTAAAAGTTATATTTTTAAGTTGACTTAAGAAAGGAAAAGGATAAAGGAGTAAAAGATAACTCAACAGAAGAATAGAAGATTAACCTTGGGAGTTAACCTAACTCAACAGAGAATTAGAAGGAAAAGTATAAGTAAGAGGTTGGGGTGCACCTATTACGGATTCTAGTTTTGTATTAGCATTTTATATTGCTCTTGAGCATTCAGTTTGGGGGTTTTTCTGTACAAAACCTTGTGAGAAACTCAATGGTGAAATATCCGCTCACCTTGTTTCGCAGCTTGGTCTCGGGGATGAAAGACTCCTCCACACCATTCTAGTCTCATCCCATCTCCATCTAGTGCTTCAGAAGGTAGCAGGTTGTACTGTTCTTGTGTTTCTAGCAAGGGCGCACCATCATCTAGTGGGAGGTTCGATCCAGCTTATCCTGAGGGCCTGGGGCCATTCCAATAGTTGGGCCATAGGGGACGTCCTGTGATTCAGTAAAACTCAGATATAGGGAGATCTGCTTGAGTTCTGAGTCCAAAACTTCTCCCACGGGATTCTCATAGCTCGATCTATATTCTTGGAGAGTTTCAGAGCATTTAGAGGCCTCCTTCATCAAGGCCAAACCATCTAGGGTTTCAGTCATCTAGTGGGGTGCACCATTCAGTGGATGAATTCAGATCTACGGGGTTTGAGAGTGGATTTGGGAATTTGGACATCTGGGTTGTCCTTACAGTTGCCTGATCTATCATTTGGCATATTTCTTAGGATGATTGGACACTTTTGGTAGTAGGGCAGAATTATTGAGGGCTTCAGTATTCTAGTAGGATGTGGCACTTTCCAGCTTGGAGGTTGAGCATTAGTATGTCTTAGATCTGCTTGATTCAGTATTCATTGTATATCCAGCCTTTGGAGGCTTATTTTGTATTGTTGGGAGCATTTTGTAGCAGCTCATATCCATTGCTTGTATGACCATCTGAGGTTTATGCTAGATCGACCACCTATTGTATTGATCTTACATTTCTCATAATAAAAAGGTCAGATCTTTGCTTGTGCTTCTACATCTTGAATATATTGTGATCTCCATGTGTTGATGAATCTTGTATGCACTTAATAACTCAATAAATTAGTAGTAGTTAGTGATTCCAAGAAAGAATTTGGCTTGCGATCATTACAGTGGTACTAGAGCCTCGATCCTCCAAACCTATGGAGAGATCGGTGCATGCAGAAGTACAGGGGAATTGTTATGGGTCGGAGGAAGAAAAACAACAATGAAACGGAGGCAGAAATGGAAGGGTTAGGAGATGACCATGAGCCTCATGGCTTGGCTCTCTTAGTATCCAAATTTGGTAAGTTCCAGCAAAACATGAACCACACAGAAATTACATTGGTTCGGCAGTTGGATGAGTATCAGGAAACCAACAGAAGGGGATAGGCCAAAATCTATGAACCCTTGAAGAAAGTTGATGAGAATCTATAGAAAATGAATGAGAACCAAACTAGGATAACTGACCTTCTGATGAAGGTAAACCATCGAGGAAAAGATTCTGATACGTATGGGAATAAGGAGGTTGGAGGGTTTGGTGGAACCCATGAGGAAGTCAGATATAACCTGGAGAAAGCACCTGGATCGGAAGAAAGTCTTGGAGGTGGCATGTTCCATGGGAAGATGGGTAGCAGGACCAATCATAGGCCATATGTGCCAGTGTTCATAGATGAACCACTAGGCCAACACTCAGGTAGCAGAGCTAACCCCAAACCATACATGCCAACATTCACAGATGAACAAGGGCGGCATGAATAGGTTGACGATTTTTTGGAACAATTAGCCAGGAGTACTAGGGAATACTACAGCTTGGATATGAAAGTTCAAAGAAATATATCCCTAGACTAGTATTGTCAACTTAGGTTCAGAAACTAGCCTAGGATGAACCACAGGGGAAACTTTGAGTTTGAGCGAAGGGTAGGGAAGATAGAGATTCCATACTTTGATGGTACGACTAAGATGACAACACAAGCATGGGTGCAGAAGATGGATACTTACCTGTAGCTTAACCCCATGAGAGAGATGGAGGCCATCAAGTTTGCCATTATGTACTTGGATGNTCATTGATATATTTGATTTAGGAGATCCTGAGTTACATTTCCAGGAGCTCACCCAACTCAAGAAAATAGGTATGACTGAGGCATACATTGTTCAGTTCCAGAGGTTGGTAGTGATGGTGCAAGATATGTCCCCAACCAGGCTCATGATGCTCTTTACAGAAGGATTGATGGAACCCTTGAAGGGTTGGGTTAAGGAATTCAAGCCTACCAGCCTACAGGAAGCCATTTGGAAGACGAGGGATCTAGGTCCAACTGCTAAACCAAAATTCATACCCAGACCACCTCTTAACAATGGTGGAAGAGATCAAAGGCCTCCAATAAACTAGGGAGGATGTGACCCTAAGGGTTATGACAAGGGCCGTGGCAGAATAGATGACAACACCAGGAGGGAACTGAGAAGGAAGCAACTCTGCTTCACATGCAAGGAGGCATGGAATCCCTCACACAAGTGCATGGGATGAGGACAGGTACATTACATTGAGGTCACTTCAGATGATGAAGAAGAGGATGAGTATGGTCAGATACAAAACATGGAGGCCGAAATGTTAGAGGCAACAAAAGAGGAGGTTCCAGAACTAGACTGTGCGACTGGAGAGAAGGCTACGTTGGCATCTATCAGCGGGGTACCCAAGTTCA
>JASDQU010680851.1:38549-56643 GCA_032191745.1 Picea mariana | reverse complement strand
ATGTAATAAAGGTCAATATTAATAAGACCTTTCAATAAAATAGAATAAGGCGGATGTAAGAAGACCTAATAGAAGCTTCCGCTTCTAGAAGGTTCTTCCTCTAGATGCTTCTTTTTAGTATAAATAGGAGTCGAGGGTATGAGAACCCTAGCTTGGATATTATTGTAACAGAGCGTTGCTCGATTGGAGGTTTCCCCCTCGAAGAGGCCTGTGAACATTGCTATCTGAATCAAGTGCTATTTATGTTCAAGTGTTATTTCTATTGCTATTTCGTATATCATTTATGTGTATTGTGAATATTATGCTGGATATTATACTGTTATTCTGTTATTTCTAGCATTTCATTTCTGTTCTGCATATTTTATATATCTGGTATCTTGCAGACATGGGGGGGAGCCTTGAGGAGTGCGAAGGTGATATTTTCCCTATCAAGAAAATTGTGAACGGAGAAATAACCTTCTAGTAGATTCAACCATTTTTATGAGGCATCTGCATATATCTTTCCTTCAAATATGAGAATATAAAAATTAACTTGTACCTTGAAGGGAGAGGTTCCTCAAAAGTGGTTGGTTGATGAAGATGTTCTTGTTGCTATCAGTCGATGTTGAAGGATGCAGGAAAAATTCTCCATCATTTTGTTCCTCTATCGCACGAGAACTTGCTCAAGCAATAAGTTAATAGAATATTCTCCTCTGTCATTTTTCTTTTCTTCCACCATAGAGGGTTTCTTGGGCGTGCGAGATACATTTTCCTCAATAGAGACAAGCTCAAGACCAAACTTTCTATACTCGGACCTCGTCAAGAAAATGCAATGAAAAATGATCAAGAGCATCCTTTTCTGATACCGATGATCCAGATTATTTTCAGAACGAAATGAAAGTAGAGATATTACAATGAAATACATATAAAAATTTCCATAAACAGAAAAATACAACAATACATGATTTCTATTAATGAAATAAATGTACAGAGACTGTAAAAATACATAGTGCAAGACTCACTAGAATGGTGGCATCTTTGTCTCTAAGAAGAGATTTGACGGTTACACTCATTCACAAGAAGATGATTACAATGGGGATATGAAGGAATTTTTATGATAAACGTGGATTCCAAAACCCTAGACATCCAAAAATCTAACCCTAGGAGATGAAGCACCAAAACTCATGTGGGCCCCATTGGGGTAGGTTAGTACATCAACTTCCCGAGGTCATAACTTTTGCATACGATCTTTGTTTTAGGCGTGTGATAGCCTGTTGCAAAAGTATTTTCAAGAAATACATATTATTCTGTCAAAATATAACTTCATCTATAGCTCAAATCTGGCAATACAAAAAAAAAAATTTAGAGCCCCAAAACAACCCTAGAAGTAAAAAAAAATGTACTGACATGAAAACTACCAAAATAAGCCAGTTGGAATAGTTGGGTGTCCACCAATATCCATCTAGATGCTATGTAGGGATTTAGGAAATCCCTGTAAGTGAAAAACGCACAATTACAAATAAATTTCCCCATTACAGATAAACGTGGTGAACTGAAAATTGTCTAGATGAGCCAGTTGGAATTTGGAACAGGTGGGTGGCCACCAATATCCAACTTGACCATTTTCTGACTTTAATTCTCTTTCCATGGATATCCTAAAGMATTTTCAATTGCCTATATAGTACAATACCAGTACATAACCTTTGACCTTGCTCCAAAAATCCTCTTCCACCCACATATCTTATCATATTCATGAGTGGAGACGACAGATATTTTTTATTAAATCTCCAATGTCGGACCAACTCCTTGCGAATTTTATTTCTTCGCATTGCCCATGACGTAGCTATGGGAAAAATTGTTACTAGAGAGAAGGATATTATCCGTGTGCAATAGTTGGACTTTTTTTATTCCCATTCTGAAACACTTTACGATCTGATCCCTAATGCTCCTCGTGTGTCAAACGATCCATCAAGACATGCTCTAGAACCAGGTTATATTTCAGACACCAAAACTACTTCCACTCCTGCTCAAACCTCTAAGGTGAATGTGGTCTGATCCACTTCATCTCAGAAAAAAAGAGGTAAGAATAAAAATAAGGGTAAATCCAAGAAATATTA
Source organism: Picea mariana (assembly GCA_032191745.1). Taxonomy (NCBI): domain Eukaryota; kingdom Viridiplantae; phylum Streptophyta; class Pinopsida; order Pinales; family Pinaceae; genus Picea; species Picea mariana. Next base: position 54,547 of record JASDQU010680851.1, on the reverse strand, counting down.
TAATGATTAGGATAATCCTAATACTGTTGATACTCAACCAACTAGGAAGCCTTAATCTCTTTGTATGATTTGTGAGGAAGACCACTACATGAAAGAATTCCCTTATCATGAGGCTATCACTAAATATATGAAGGGTACCTCCCAACTAGTTCAAAAACAACATTTGGTTGCACAAAACCCTACCCCTCTACCAGGGGGAAACACAAGGCATTCCCACCATGGGGATGCTTCATCGAGCACCTATGAGGTGTACATGTTTAAGATGGTTAATGTCACAAATCACATGAATACTTATGATAGTCCTCCATATGATCATCCTAAGGGAAGGGATGTCATTCATCCCTCTAGTTCCACTCCTCCTCCATATTCCAATCCTCTTCATATTGAGAGGCCAATTTCTGACACAACGTTGTGGCCGCCCAAGGGCGTAATTCAAAAAGTGTTATTTAATCCAAATGTACGCGCTTCCCAAAAATACAACATCATTGAATATTTTGCCCAAGATCTTTATGATATGTCATCCCTCAAAGTTCTATAGAATTTTCCAAGTCAACGTAGAACCCTGTTGTCAGCCATTGGTGCCATGGATTCCGAGGAGTCGAACTTGATTATCTTTAATCTGAATTATTTTAAGGAGAGGCTCTCCCACCACTTAGAATTCCAAATTCAACTTTTGGTTGGTGGAAATAACATCCATCACATTGTTTTAGAGGAGGGAGCCTCTACCCGTGTCATGTATTTTCCTTGTTGGAGAGTCGTTGGTTCCCCTACACTTACCCAGTCCCCTACCACCTTGAAAGCATTGGATGTACATGGTTTCCAACCTCACGAACTCTTGCAATGTTTCACTATGAAATTGAAGGGTAAGATTGTTTAAGTAGATATTCAAGTGGCCAACACACCCCTATATTATAATTTTTTACTTGGTCGTAGTTGGTTCTATGCGATGATTTTCATCGCATCTTGAGTGTTTTGTATATTACAATTTCCCCATCAAGAAAAAATTATCACTATTTACCAACTTGACTATACAACTCCAAATCTCCACAATTTTGCAGCAAATAATGTCCCTTTCCTAGGAAAAAATGGTATTGAGAATGTAGAAGTAGGTATCCTTAAGTATTCCTCACTCATGGGGGATTTTCCTTTTCCTACTCCTCCCACCTCATAGGTTTCCATGATAAACATGATTTCGACTCAGCTGTGACAATCCTTAGAATTGTCTGATCCTTTGGTAGTATATGGTCTTGACAAGCATATTTATTTTCCTATGTCAAGCTTGTTAAAACATGAAACATGTGCTTATGATCATAGTTCATCATCTTTGTCAAGATCATTAAAAAATGAAACAAACCCACCTCCATTAGAATCAAGTCTCTCTTTGGATCGAGCACTTGAACCTTCTTTTCCTCCCCCTAGTAAAAATGTTCCTATTAGTAACCAGATGACTAAATGAGGAAAGAAGAAGAGTCATTGGAGGAAACAACACTTAGGGGGAAGGAATCTCGCCTCTAGACATCATGCTAGATCCAAACCGCTAGCTTCTATCATGCAAGTTGGGGGAAAACTACCTCTAGAGAGACACGCTACTAGGAGTGATCCTCGTTCGAGGGTCATTCCCATCGTAACATAGTAGTCTTTTCTGGATCGAACTTAGTCTTTTTTCTTTCTCGTGCACGTAAAAACATGAGTATAGTTACCGAGCTGAGTCTTTGTTCTTTCTCATGCTCATTAATGCATGATAATAGGTTACCGAGTATGCTTTTATCTCTTTTTCAAACTCTTAAACGATATTCTAAAAAGGAACTCTTTGGAGTCTCCTTTAAGCTCTTTTCAGACTCCCTAAAATATGAAAAGATCATCGAGTGAGATTGCTTCCTTTCACACTCGTTAAAAGGTTTGAAAGGGCATGTTTCGAGTGGTAGTTTATCTCTTTTTCAGCCTTGCAAGACTAATTACGAAAAAGGACTACTCTAATCAAGCATGATTAGAATATTTCTCCCCTGTATTGTTTTACACTTTTTTCAGGCTTGGGAGACTAAATTTACAAAAAAATCATCTATGGAGTCATCTTTAGTGCTTTCCAAACTCTCTAAATGTGAAAAAGAAAATGTGAAAAAGCATCGAGTTTACCTTCTTTAGGATCATAAAACTATGCATCAAAGGACCTATGTGAGTCCAATCTCCAAGACCCATATGGGACCGAACCCCTCCTTCCTCAAGTTTGTTAAACATATTTCCAGGGACTCATCCAAAGGATGATCTATACCGACCATTGTTTATCCTCCTCAATCTTGTATAAAAAATAAATAGGTACTCATCTATCTAGATGGGGGAAAATTGAAGGAAGTGGGTCAAGTTTTTTGGAATCCTTTACGACAGCTATTGTCACCCTTGAACATGGAACCTGTGTGTGTCTTGTCTTATAGTTGGGTAATTCACTTGTTTTTGAGTCATACCAATTCATGTGTCACTATACTTTTTTGGTCCAGTCGAAGAGTGCTCTTATTTCCATCACATTATGTTCTTGGTACTCGTCGAGCTAATGTTGCCAAGTTCCTTTCCGTCCCTCATCATTATCAAGGGAAATTTCACTTCAAGCTATCCATCTGCAGTATTACCAATTTCCATTTCTTGTGTCAGTCCATACTCATTCGATTCACTATATTACATCACTTTCTTGTGTCCATTTTGTGTTGATGATGGGAGATACACCACGGCCCTCCTTCGATGAGTCTTCTCTTGTCTAATTCAACACATTATCTAGGAATTAGACTTAGAAACCAATTAGTACCTTGGGAAATGCATGCCTCATATGAAGGCCTCCTCGCTTCTAACAGTAGGTTTACATCATTGACCTATAATTGGATGATTCCTCAAATGTTCAACCTCAGCTCATTTATTCACATGCGTTGGAATGTACTAGGGTACCTTAGGATTCATTGACATCATTGGTGATTTCCCTTGCACTTGTTAACAGTTTACATCAACGACCGGTAATAAACTGGTTTCTATGATGTTCGACATCAAATCATCTATTCACATGGCTAGATTCGTACCGCATCGGGATCAGGATGAAGACCTTGGGTTCAACGCTTACTCTGTTATGAGATTTACCCAGGTTGAGATGGATATCATTTGAGCATGTAAAATATTTCAGTACAATCACCATGGTTTCAATCTTAATGATATATATATACTATCACATAGATCCACATTGTATTGATCCATGGCTATGTTTTGTCATCTTGTAGCTCCACTGTGTATTTTTTGTGGTTGTGATCATTTCATGTCATGGAGGTATAGATACACATTGTAGCTCTGGTGGCCATATCCTTAGTCAATATTCTAATGGATCTATAGTGTATTGGTCGACAGTCGTGATTTGAGCCATCTCATATTATGAGCATAGATATGTGTGCCTCAGAAATGGAACATATATTAATATTGATTGATGATTGTTTACAGCTTCTCCCACTCTAGCATCCTTTCATTGAGTAATTTGTAAAGTGTTTCATCCATTAGTTTCTCTTTTTACCTCACACTTTAGGGGTCATCTGTTACACACCAACATTTCACATTTGTGTTTCACGCCATAAGTGCCACAAAGTGACATATGCACCTTGGTAAGTGTCACATGCACTGTCGCAAGTGTCGTATGGACCTTCCCAAGTTTATCTTTCACTATGTGAGGCATCTCTGCCCCTTGAAACCATGAAAACATTTTTCCATGACCCCTAATCCATATGGGAGAAGGAAACCCATCATTTCTAGGTCGAAACATATCTTTTCCTTGGAAAATTTGACCTTTTTTTGAGGAATTTATGAATGGTGGTACCCCCATAGCCATGTTGGGGGAGTGCCATGGAACCCCCTTTTCCATGTTAGGGAAGAAGCACTATTAGGGTGGCACATTTTCTTTCACTGGGGTGGAGCATAATTCTTATTGAGGAAAAAGTGGATCTCCTCCACCTAATTCTATAGGCCAGCTTTCTCAGATAGAGTTGGTTATGTTCGACCCTCATGATTTTTCTTCATCTTAGGATATGATCTAAAAATCAAGGAACCATATCCTCAACCATATCCCTCATTTTCTCATGGTATTTGTGCCTCTCAAGCCTATATATTGAGGGATTTCCCAGGTGAAGGGAGAAAGTAATAAGTCATAGTATCATCATTTTGATCTTGGTAGATTCGTGCAAGGGTTGGACGAGGAGATCTTGGATAGGTTTCTACTACATAAATCGTCATCTATAATTACACTCTTTGGGTTCTCATTTGAATATACTTGGCTTATTTCCTTCAAGCTTGCGTATTCTTTCATGTGCTTGTCTATTGTTCCTTCAATATTCATATATGAATTTGTTTGATCTAATCAACTAGAGTAGGAGGTAGTCATTTATCTTTTCTTCCTATTGAAGGTATCAAGTTGTGCCAGGGATTTTGAACATCAATCTCACATATTGGAAGCAGCGAGGTCAAATGTTAAAACAAGGTGCATCATGAGTTTTATTCCTTTCTCTTTCTGATTGGTTAAAACAATTTTAAAGGGGCATTAGTGTCCACTTGTAGTGTTTTTGTCTTGGTATAGGGGTTTGTAATCCAAGGGAGGTTTCATCTATCTTTAGATAGAGCATTCTCTAACAATAAAGGTGTCATTTTTGGTGTTTCTCTTCTCAATATTTTCTTGTTCCATTGATATTTGTTGAATATTCTTGTTTTTTCATATTATATTACATCTGGTACCTTATAGCTATCCTCCAAGTTATTATTCACTCATGAATTTCTTTCCCATATTACCCACAGTCCAACGGGAAAGTTGAGGCCATAAACAAAGTCAAAACCATGTTGCAAAGAACCATGGACAAGCACAAAACTAACTAGCATCACATGTTGTTTTTAGCTTTGTGGGAATATCACATGGTAGTCAAAACCATCATAGGATTTACACCATTCCACCTTGTCCATGTGGTAGAAGTTGTACTACCCATCAAGTGAAAAATCCCCACATTATGAACCACAATAGAGTTATTTCTAGACACCACTCTTATGGAGAAACAATTGTTTACCCTATAATATATCGATGTGGACTGAAAATCCTCTTTGAAAAAAAATGAGGCAGCCAAGAAATGCTCCAAAATAGTCTTTGATCTATCAATGTTTCATCGAAACTTGCAAAAGAGATATAGCTAAAGAAATTACAAACAAATATTATCAATAAAGGAAGAGATATTCAATATGGAAGAATGAGTGTTGGCACAGGGGCAGACCCAAGGTTCAACGACCAAGAGAACACCAACAAAACCGTAACTATCGGCCCTTTCAACAACACCTGTGAAGCAGATGAAGTCTCACCCGAGGTAGAGGCATGGGTGGTTGCAGGACTCTAGTGTCTGCAACCTTAGCTGGGACAAAGATCTATGATTCTAACACTTAATAGAGCACTTAGTAGTAAACATTCATCAATATCCAGTTCTTAGTTAGCGCAGTTAAACCCTAATTACAGAGCATCATAGTATTCAACCAGATCTAGCATCTAACAACACTTAGCATGACAGATCGGATCCTAACAAATTCAGGCACTAAGAATATGTATATAAGTCAAATCTAACATCCATATACATCATTAAGCACAAAGCATCAACATATCTATCTATCTATATCAAAGCACTAAGAACATTAACATATAAGGACATCAACACATTGCACAAAGCAGAGAAACACAACATATATGTGGTTCACCCTCAACGTGGGGCTATGTCCACCAACTCTTTGTCTTATTTATTGGCTTTTTCAATAGGTTACATGCATAGAGCCTCAAAACCCCTACTCCATAGAGGATAGGAGATCTACACAGCTCGCTAGATCCTCCTTCCTTAAGTAGGTCTAATCACACAGCCTTCTACAGTCTCTTACAATGACTTGCACTTAGCTCTACAAGTTTCACACAGTATGCACCAAAGCACTTGCAATATTGATCACACAGATCCAACTCTAGCACTTAGACATTCCTTACCACTTCTCCTTATTACATCGCCTACTCTTCTATATATATTACAAAATAAACCTAAGCATGGGTAAACCCATGGGTCGACATTCCCATACCCATTTCATGATCCCAAAAACCCAAAAATCTCTAAAAAGGCGACAAGATCCTGCGATATGCTCTTCGTCTTGCGCTCCATGTTTGACATGCTGTCAAAGTCCCAAAATAGGTCAAACTTGACCAAGGATCTCCCAAAACTTGGTCAAGGGCCAACAATGACAAAAAATATTCACACTACTCCAATGAGATGATGATTGATACATAGATGATGATCAATATGATACAATGAATGAGTGGAATACACTCATATATAGGAAATAACATCCATAATAGCATAACGCATGCATGCATAATATTATAATAGTGATGATCTAAATAGAAAGTATAAAATAGAAATAGTCAGTTAACTCCAACTGAACTAGTGTGTCAAAAATAGTAATTTCTCCAACATCCCCCCTAAAAATCACTATGGAGTAAAGAATGAGTCCTAGATACTAGGAAATATTAGGTAATCATGTACAATGCAACTAATGAAAACTGGATAAAAATGAGGAAAGAGGGAAAATCATGTGGTAACAAAACCCCCCCTCAAAAGGCAATGCATCAAAAGAATAAAAGACAGTTACTAGGAAACTATGTTTTTCACTCCAAGACGATCCTGCAAAGTCTGAAACTTCAGTATAGTGAATTTCTTCATGAAGATATCAACAATATTTTTAGAGGAAGGAATAAATTGCAGATCAATGGTCCTATCATGTACTATATCTCTAATGAAATGTATGTGGACCTCAATGTGTTTGGTTTGTTGTTGTTGTACTAGATCTCTACAAAATATTGTACTCTGATTGTCACACCATATGACAATCGGACAGTGAAACTGGATGCCAATCTTGATAAGGAAGTGTTGAAGCCAAAGCACCTGAATGACACAATTGACTACTCCTCTATACTCGACCTATGTAGAAGATAAAGTAATGACTGATTGTTTCTTACTTGACCAACAAATATGAAATGTCCCCAAACTAAGATTGTACCTGAAAGTGGACTTGCAATCTATGCCATCACCAGACCAATTTGAATCTAGGAAACCTATGAGATCCAATGCAGAACCAAATGCATAGTGAATACCATAACTCATGGTTGCCTAAACATATCTAAGGATGTGCTTGGAATCCTTCTAGTGCAGATCATGGGGTTCCTGCATGTATTTGGAAACTACTCCTACTGCATATGAGATATATGGATGGGTTTGGATGAGATATACAAGAATTCCCACCAATTGTTGATACAAAGTGTTGTCCACTAATGGTGTATCCCCGCCATCCTCAAGTTTGAGCCTAGATAAGAAGGGTGTAAGTGAAGACTTACAATCTGTCATGTGGAATCTATTTAGAAGGTCCCTAGAATACTTATCATGAGAAAGTTTGATGCCTAAAGAATATTGACTAATATCAATACCAATAAATAATTAAGTGAAACCATGTCCGTCATAGACAACCTCTCATGCAAAATATCTTTGACCACAACAATGGATGAAGCAGAGCTACCAGTGATCAAAAGAATCCTTCTTTTCATGCCATGCTCTAGGTGCCTGCTTGAGGCTATGGAGTGACTTCTTCAGTCTTCATACTAAAGATGAGTTTTGAATGAACCCCTCTGGCTACTCCATGTATATATTGTAATAACCCAAGGCCGATATCTTGCTGAATTGTAAACATGTTTTGTAGGGTGGTGAGCCAAGTGATTATAAGCTAGGAGGCTTATATGATGTTTAGGCCAAAGAGCCTAGATGCTAAAGGCCATTGAGCCTATTTTTTTTATATGTAATCACTCATATCATTAATATAAAACATCGATGTGTGTATACCGACCACGATAAAAGAGAATGGGGGACTAAACTCCACTAGGTAGGGAAAGGGAAGTGGATAAGAGGCTAGGGAAAAGAGCTAAGCTAGAGGGATTATCTCTAAGGGAATAATATTATATTATTATTTCCGAAATAATAATGTTTGGGAAATAACTGAAGTTATCCTAAGTTCTTATGGGAAGGGGAACGAATGATAAGTGGAACTCATGAAGCTTCATGAAGACATGTGTCTCATTTGGGACATGCAGTTTTATGTGGGGAAATCGGTTTCTTGTGGGGTTCTATTTGCCATTATTTCCATGCTTCCCATGCACTCATAGATTCACTTTGTCAGTCATTCTCTCCATCGTTGAACCTCCTCCATCGTCGACCTTTGTAACTTGCACGCACCTATACTTGCTTGAGCTCGTACCCTGCCTTAAGGGTTGGATGTTGCTACCATCATCTGTTCCATACCCAAGTTTTGTTTTTTCCATCTCCCTTACCCATTTGAATTAGGAACTGGAAAGAAGAAGCAGGTTTTTAGGCCTATGGGTTTGAAGAGGTGGTTTGTTAGGCCTGTGTAATGAAGAAACAGGTTGTCAGGCCTATGAAAAACTCTCTTTGGGTGAGATAGATTGTTGGGCAAGTGAATTCTCCTAGAGGGATCCCAACAACAGCTATAGAGCTTGGAGAATTCTTGTTCGGCCTGTTGTTGAAGCCTTGGAATGGAAGTGGAGTAGCCGATGGACTGTTGAATAGTGAAGGTGTATAATTCTCGGGGTGGGATAGGCATGTGGGGAATGAGAGGTTGTGATTTTTGTGTGTAAGTTGGCTCCTGGGAGGGAATCCATCCTAATGTACAGTGTGACTTCCCATAGTCTCATCCTAGCTTAGGAATCACTTTTCCCAGGTGGATTTTAGTCCCAGCTCGGGGGTGACCCACTACTGAGAGTGATGAGAAATGTGGTCTAATGTTGGGAGGTTCATGGAAGGTCTACACACAGTTGGTGGAAATAAATTAAAAGATAAGTATCAATTGTGTTAATGTCACATGATGTGTTTAAGTACATGTCTTTTATTTATAAAAATTGCATGTGTTTGTTGCATGTATGTTTTACTGTTAATTCCGCATGAATCTGTGTTGTATTAGAATGTTTATGTTTGTTTAAATTTGCATTATATATATGTGTGTGTGTGTGTGTGTGTGTGTGTGTGTGTGTGTGGACACACACACACACACACACACACACACACACACACACATATATACCGTAGAAATGTGTTACAATGTGGTATATGAGTTTGAACATAGAAGAATTGTGGTAGCATGCCCTGGCCCTGGGATGGCGGGGAATGCTACAAATTGGTATCAAAAACTAGAAAGAGTGGTTCTATAAGGTAGCATAGCCTAGCATGGGTGGCCGAGGATTTTACAAATTGGTATCAAAGCATGAATGGTTTTGGTAGAATGACCTATCTTGGGTGGTCAGGTCATTACAAATTGGTATCAGAGCATGAAATTTTTCGGTGGACTGACCTGGCTTGGGTGGCCGGGGTCATTACAAATTGATATCAGATCCCATGGTTTCAACACTGAACCTGGATGGGCCATGTATGACTAAATGGAAGTTATAGAGTGCTAGAAGGGCATTGAGAGAACACTTGGGTGGAAATGGAAAGCTCAAGAGAAGTAACGGAGCAGTTACCACAACAATCTTGGTGTTGGGCCACAAAGTTCAAATTTCAGCCGTAGGATCTGTTTGGGTGAAGGTAGACCCTTCACAACCGTCAGATTTGGAAAAATGAGCATGGTGGTTAAGCACTGAAAAACTTCTCCACTCTAATTGTTTCAAGTTCTTTGCCGTAAAAGAGGCAAAAACCCCGGATCTCCGAAGTTCCAGAGTGGATCTACATCGTAGATCACTAGGAGAAGTGCTTGACCATTGGATTTGGCCAAGGACAGATCGAAGTCATTAGATCACACAAAGATCAGGAGGTGTGGTGAAGATCAGATCCCAAATTTCAGATCTGCGTGTGAGCGAATGTGAGTCATAGATCTCATGACAGTTCGGAGGTTCGGCACTCCAGGAGCAACGATTCCTCAAGATGCCATGAGGGAAATCTCCCAAAGTCATGAACTCCAGAGTTAATCTGGACCATTTTTGTTTGAGGAAATGTGTATGCAAATCATCCTATTCAGGAATTCAACGTTCACGGGATTTGTGGTTTAGTGTGGAGAAGTCTCCTGAAGTATCGGAGTCCTAGAATCCAGGAGTCCCGAAGTTTCGAAGTCCTGAAGTCTCGAAGTCCTGAATCTTTGAAGCACCAGAGTGACATGGCAGCATATGTGGTAGCATATCCTGCATATTCTGAAGAGAGGATATGTGGCAGCATATCCTGTAGTCCAGATATTTGGAACTCCGATAGGATTGAGAGTGTGGACAGTCTGGAACTCTCAAAGCCCAAAGTCTCGAAGTTGATCATGGCCATTGGTTAACGAGAAGGCATGATCTATTTATTTATTGTTTGTAATTTCATTGGTCTAAAATTTCAATGGATCTGTGGAGAAGTGCTTCAAAAACTCTTGAAGCCTGAATTCCCGTAATGGATCTCAGTGATTGGATGCTAGGAAGTCATGGACTGTCGATCCACCATTCTTTATGAGTTCGCCAATTCGACGCTCCGGGGTATTGGAATTTTGGAGTTGAGAGAACCTCCAAAGTTTTGGAGCCTCGAAGTACTAAATCTTCAGATAAGATCCTATCAGCTTAGCGCTTGGCCACAACCCATGGTCACATGAGATTGAGGGCAAAGAAAAAGGGCTAATGCCCAAAAATTGTTTTCAAAACAAAAGGGGGCTTAGAGAAGAAGTTTGTGTGGTCCCGAATTGTACAGACCTGCACCTAAATATGTACTTTATGAGAGGATCCATCATGAGTCCGATAAAAAAATTCATCTCCAAAAGAAGATCCCCTTTGCAAAGATCAGCTTCACAAGAAAGACAATTTTCAGATAGCCATAAATCTCTGCCCAGGACTCAGTTTTAAGCATGAAAGTAGGTGTTAGAAATTTCTTGAATAGTAGAATGTAACTGTTCACCCAGAAATTGGATCTGAATAGTCAAATTCTCAGGAAATCAGCAAAAAGAAGTCTAGTATATAGTATTGAACCACAATGGTTCAAGTTTTCATGAAATTGTTGAGACAGTTAGCTTGACAAAGTTTTGTTGGTTGCACATTTTTGCAGAGTTAACAGCTATCAAGCAGAAAAAAATCATCATAGAGTGTAGAAAGATAGGGGATGCACAAGAGTCTTACAATCAGGAAGATGAGATTAGAGGAATGGATGTTCATTTGGAAGTTGAAGAAAAAAACTCCAATGGACATGGAGAAGGAAAGGATGAAGACATAAATCTGGTTGAGACCATCAGAAAATTGCAGACAGATGTCCAGAGTCACAAGGATGATAATGAAAGGCTTATGAAGAACATGGAACATTAGGAAGACTTCAACATGAATTTAATACAGAGCCTGGAAATAATTGAAAATAAGTTGGATAAGGAGAGTGGCTCCAAGAAATCAAGAAGCCACAAGACCCTTAAGGAAAAATGAAGATCCAAGAGTGATAGAAGACATCAGTATCAATCTCAAAGGAAATCTAAAAGGAGGGAACATAGAAGCTCAATTCCTTCCCCTGCCAATTCCATCCCCTACCAGGAATCATAAGAAGTATGGGGTGGATGATTTCAAAGGAGAAATGAACATGATCAAACGTCCTAATTTTGATGGAGAGAAGAAGAAAGATGAAGATGATGAGACATGGCTGCTGGGAACTAGAAAATATTTCCAACTACATAAATATTCTTCTTATGATGAAGGAAAAATTGTTGTTTATCAACTGAAAGGAAAGGAATCCATGTGGTGGCACCATCTTATGCAGGTGCATCATATTAAAGAGAAGGATTTGACTTGGAAGAAATTCAAGAAGTATTTTGAAAATAAATACTTGTCCAAGAGATATTATGACAAAAAGATGAAAGAGTTATTTGAACTCAAACTAGTTAGCATGACCATAGATGAGTATGAAAGGATATTTTTAGAACTGTTGAATTATTTCTCCTTCATCAAGGATGAGATAGTTAAGATCCAGAGATATTTGAGTGGGCTTCCATCTTTCATTAGTGACAAAATTCAGTAGGATGATCGTAAAAATTTGGAGGGAACCATAAGGAAATCTAAGTGCTTATATGATCAACAAAATGTAAATCCTACTTTCCAAAAGTTTTGAGAGGAAAAGAAGAAGTTCAATATGGAACAAAGGAAGAAGGAGAACAAGCCACCATTTTTCACAAACAATCCTCAAGGAAAACCACCTTTTAGAGAGCATAGAATGGTTGAGGTAGGTGGGAAAAGGCCAAGGAATCCACCTATTTAATGTTGGGGTTGTAAATGAGACCATAAGTATAAATGTTTTCTTCACAGAACTGACAAAGTGAGATTTTTCCACAATGTACAACAATCAGAAACAATGGAGGACATGGGAAAAAGTGTACAAATTATTTATGCAGCCCTGGAAAACAATCAAGAAGAGTTTCAATCACACATGATTGAAGTAGAAGGTATGATCAATAACCATGCCTTTACTATTTTAATAGATTCAAGAGCTAGTCATAGCTATGTAGATCCTAAGGTAGTGGAAATATTGCAATTTCCAAGAAGCAAGCATAGGAAATCTTGGCTGGTGTAGCTGGCTATAGGAGTCAAGAGAAAAGTTTTTGAGTTGGTTAAATCATGTCTAGTGGAAATGAATGGGCTGGGTACCAAGGAAGATTTGAACATCCTTCTCTTGGTATGAATTGGTTGGACCAACACCATGTCCTATTAGACTCTCATAACAAGGCATTTACTTTCCTGAATGAGGAAGGGAACCCATGAACAGTCCAAGGAATACCTAGGGCAGTTACTGTCCGAGAGATCTCAGCAACGAAATTGAAGAAGTGTTACAGGAAGGGCTGCAAAATATTTGTAACTAATATGGAGGAAGAACCTAAGGATAAGGTGTCAAATCTTTAGGGTCATGCAGTCCTAAAAGAGTTTGAGGGTGTGTTTAAGGAGATACTAAGACTACCCCCAAAGAGAGATGTTGATTTCTCTATAAATTTGATGCCTAGAGAAGCTCTAGTATCCAAGAATCCCTATCGGATGAGTACACCAGAGCTGAAGGAACTGCAAATGTAGCTTGAAGAAATTTTGAAGAAGGGGTATATACGCCAAAGTCTGTCAGCTTAGAGTGCCCCGGTTTTATTTGTGAAAAAGAAATATGGGAAATTGAGATTGTGAATTGACTTCAGACAATTGAACAAAGTAACTATAAAGAACAAGTATCCTTTGCCAATGATTGATGATCTCTTTGATCAGTTAAAGGATGCAAGGACATTTTCAAAGATTGATCTTAGTTTTGGATACCATCAAGTAAGGATCAGAGGTGAATACATCAAAAATACTTCCTTCAGGACAAGGTATGGTCATTACGAGTTCACAGTGGTTCCACTTGGGTTATCAAATGCACCTGACGTTGTTTTCATGTGCTTAATGAATAGTGTTTTCCAGGAATACTTAGACAAGTTTGTCATTGTATTTTTGGATGAAATCCTTGTATATTCCAAGTTAGAAGAAGAGAATGATCATCACTTGAGGATGGTGTTACAAGTGTTAAGATATCACCACTTGTATGCCAAATTGAGAAAGTGCTCATTTTATCAGAACTGAATTCACTATTTGAGGCATACCATATCCAAAAAAGGGATAACAGTGGAACCTGACAAGATTGAAGCTATTAAAGGGTGGAAAGCACCTAAGAATGTGACATAAGTTATATCCTTCATAGGTCTATATGGATACTATAGAAGATTCATTGTAAGGTTTTCAAGGATTGCTTACTATTATCCACAATTTTGGTCATCGTGATGATGTTATGATAATGTTATGATGATGGAAAATCAAGCTCTTCACTAAGAACACTTTCCTGAGAAAAGTTACATTTGTCTACTTCCAGAAATCACACTTTTTAAGGATGTTCGCAGGCTACCTATATAGCTGCCTGCGAGAATGCTCTATTCTCACAGGCTGCATTAAGCTGGAGTGTGAGAAGTTCGCACTGTACCTAATAGTCAGGGTGAGAACATGATCCAAAGGAAGGAAAAAGATGAAAATATCGAATCTTCTAGAAGGAAATCTTCTAGAAACATGAGTTGGCTTCGAATGGTTGTTCAGGTGCTGGCATTCCAGATATCTTGGGATCATTTCCTATCCAAGTAACTAAATTATCTTCTCCTATCTATTGAGGAGATTTTTCATGAAAAAGGTTAGAACCAAACTAGCAAGAGATTGATTGGAGAATTATTGATAGCCTGTATGAAGGACTGATGCTACAGCAGCAAGAGACACCAGCAAGGTCATCAAAAGTGGTTGATTTTCTTCATGCATGAGCAAGTGTGTGTGTTAGAGCTAGGAGCCATCAAAAGGAGATCTACAACATCAAGGATTAGGTTGTAAGTTTCACTTTCAATTAATTCAATACAGTAACATGTCCCTTTCCCATAAAGATGATGTCTCTTTATTACATAATTCCTTGATCATATGTATAGATTAGCTATTGAATATATTGATTTGCTTTCACTTCGATTGGTTTGTACTGTTGTGATTTGAATGGCACAAGAGCATTGGAGCGAAGCTTGGAACAACAGAGACCTAGGAAAGCATTCATAAGGTATGTCCATGATCCTTGTCTCTTAGTTCATTCAATAGGCTAAGTCTAGGGAAAGTGTATTATTCTGTCCTGTTTTGTTCTAGATCCAGGTGGATCTAGGGAGATCGGTTTGTTTCCGCACTTACGGATTAATCCTGAAACAAAATTGGAAACTCCACTGGGGATCTATCCCTTTGTCTTTATGGTTTTTTGAATTTTTTGTGGCCATTTTCTCTATTTCTATTATTCTCCTGTTTTGTCAGTCTCTGAGTCCTCGTAACATCCTAAGAGACCTTCTGGGTCTATAAGCCTACTTGATTTTTGGTTGCTTTTTCAAAATTTTTATTATCTTCAGGAGTTCTCGCACTGTGTCCATTGACAGCCTGCGAGAACCAGTCAGGTTCACATCCTGCATATAGGGTCCAATGCGAACACCTCGCACTATGCTTTAAGCTTGCCTGCGAGAATCCTATCTTCTCGCACTGTGTAACACTGCTTGCCTACGAGCAAGATTTTTGAAAATTTTGGAATTGAGTTTTGACTTTTTCAATTGCTCAGAATAGTTGACTTGTGTCTTTTTGTCTTATTGGATCATTGACTTATACATCTTTTGCTGTAGTTTGCTTGCTTGAACAGATTTAGGGTTTCTAGGTCTTTCTTTCCCTTGGTAGCTTGACTTTCATTTCTTGGCTCTTATTGGCAATTTCTTTCTCTCTGACTTCTGGAGTTAGATGTGTCTGATTGGCTGAGAACTAGTGATTGGTTGGGAGTTAAGTGTTTGGTTTTTCTTATTTGCTTGTTGGTTCGAAAGGACATTTTCATTTTTCATTGAGAAGACTTTTTGGTTTGTTTTGTTTTTGTTCTTACTTTCGTTGAAAGAATTGATTGGGTCGTTATTGTTGATTCTTTATGGTTTGATTTTCTTTTCTCATTGATCAGAGTTCTTCTTGGAAAGTGAACAACAAAATTTTCTTTCAAGATTTTGTTTCTGTCTTTTAGACAATAGTGAAAATCAAATTTTAGAGATTGTTGAAGTTTTGAAAAAGAAAACATATTGCATTGTCATTTTCTACATGATTGTTTATATTGACATTGAAAGAGGAATTGTTGCATATATTTCATGGTTGATCTAGAAAACTTATCTCTCTCTCCCATATATAGGTTTCATTGAATTGAAAGTGTACTTTTTCATTTTCATTCTTGCATTATTTGGGTCAGAGTCATACATCCATGAGTTTCATTTCCGTCACCTTTGCGTAAACAACAGCCATTAAAAACATTGTGTAATCTTAAAATGTATCTAGTAACTCTTTTCTAGGGATCTTATACACCAACATTTAGCTAGGATAGTGCTTT
>JASDQU010680851.1:24391-38499 GCA_032191745.1 Picea mariana | reverse complement strand
TATGTATGTGTGTGTGTGTGTGTGTGTGTGTGTGTGTACACACACACACACACACACAAACTCACACACATATATACCGTAGAAATGTGTTACAATGTGGTATATGAGTTTGAACATAGAAGAATTGTGGTAGGATGCCCTGGCCCTGGGATGGCAGGGAATGCTACAAATTGGTATAAAAAACTAGAAAGAGTGGTTCTACAAGGTAGCATAGCCTGGCGTGGGTGGCCGAGGATTTTACAAATTGGTATCAGAGCATGAACAGTTTTGGTGGAATGAACTATCTTGGGTGGTCGGGTCGTTACAAATTGGTATCAGAGCATGAAATGTTTTGGTGGAATGACCTGGCTTGGGTGGCTGGGGTCATTACGAATTGATATCAGATCCCATGGTTTCAACACTGAACCTGGATGGGTCGTGTATGACTAAATGGAAGTTACAGAGTGCTAGAAGGGCGTTGAGAGAACACTTGGGTGGAAATGGAAATCTTAAGAGAAGTAACAGAGCAGTTACCACAACAATCTTAGTGTTGGGCCACAAAGTTAAAATTTCAACCGTAGGATCTGTTTGGGAGAAGGTAGACCCTTCACAACCGTCAGAGCTGGAAAAATGAGCATGGTGGTTAAGCATTGAAAAACTTCTCCACTCTAACTATTTTAAGTTCTTTGTCGTAAAAGAGGCAAAAACCCCGGAGCTCCGAAGTTCCAGAGTGGATCTACATCGTAGATCACTAGGAGAAGTGCTTGACCATTGAATTTGGCCAAGGAAAGATCGAAGTCATTAGATCACACAAAGATCAGGAGGTGTGGTGAATATCAGATCCCAACTTTCAGATCTACGTGTGAGCGAATGTGAGTCATAGATCTCATGACAGTTCAGAGGTTTGGCACTCTAGGAGAAGAGATTCCTCAAGATGCCATGAGGGAAATATCCCAAAGTACTAAACTCTGGAGTTAATCTGGACCATTTGTGTTTGAGGAAATGTGTCCGCAGATTAGCCTATTCAGGAATTCAACGTTCAGGGATTTGTGGTGTAGTGTGGAGAAGTCTCCTGAAGTACCGGAGTCCCAGAATCCAAGAGTCCCGAAGTTCCGAAGTCCTGAAGTCTCGAAGTACTGAATTTGTGAAGAACCAGAGTGACATGGCAACATATGTGGTATCATATCCTGCATATCCTGAAGAGAGGATATGTGGCAGCATATCCTACAGTCCATATATTTGGAACTCCGAAAGGATTGAGAGTGTGGACAATCTGGAACTCTCGAAGCCCAAAGTCTCGAAGTTGATCATGGCCATTGGTTAACGAGAAGGCATGATCTATTTATTTGTTGTTTGTAATTTCATCGGTCTAAAATTTCAATGGATCTGTGGAGAAGTGCTTCAAAAACTCTTGAATCCTGAATTCCCGTAATGGATCTCAGCCATTGGATGCTAGGAAGTCATGGACTGTCGATCCACCGTTCTTTATGAGTTTTCCAATTTGACGCTCCGGGGTATTGGAATTTTGGAGTTGAGAGAACCTCCAAAGTTTTGGAGCCTTGAAGTACTGAATCTTCAGATAAGATCCTATCATCTTAGCGCTTGGCCACAACCCATGGTCACATGAGATTGAGGGCAAAGAAAAAGGGCTAATGCCCAGAAATTGTTTTCAAAACAAAAGGGGGCTTAGAGAAGAAGTTTGTGTGGTACTGAATTGTACAGACCTACACCTAAATATGTACCTTATGAGAGGATCCATCATGAGTCCGATAAAAAAATTCATCTCCAAAAGAAGATCCCCTTTGCAAAGATCAGCTTCACAAGAAAGACAATTTTCAGATAGCCATAACTCTCTGCCCAAGACTCAATTTTAAGCATGAAAGTAGGCATTAGAAAGTTCTTGAACAGTAGAATATAACTGTTCACCCAGAAATTGGATCTAAATAGTCAAATTCTCAAGAAATCAGCAAAAATAAGTATGGTATATAGTATTGAACCAGAATGGTTCAAGTTTTCATGAAATTGTTGAGGCAGTTAGCCTGACAAAGTTTTGTTGGTTGCACATTTTTGCAGAGTTAACAGCTGTCAAGTAGAAAAAAATCATCATAGAGTGTAGAGAGATAGAGGATGCACAAGAGGCTTACAATCAGGAAGATGATATTAGAGGAATGGATGTTCATTTGGAAGTTGAAGAAAAAAACTCCAATGGACATGGAGAAGGAAAGGATGAAGACATAAATCCAGTTGAGACCATCAGAAAATTGCAGACAAATGTTCAGAGTCACAAGGATGATAATGAAAGGCTTACGAAGGACATGGAACATTAGGAAGTCTTCAACATGAATTTAATACAGAGCCTGGAAATAATTGAAAATAAGTTGGATAAGGAGAGTGGCTCCAAGAAATCAAGAAGCCACAAGACCCTTGAGGAAAAATGAAGATCCAAGAGTGATAGAAGACATCACTATCAATCTCAAAGGAAATCTAAAAGGAGGGAACATAGCAGCTCAATTCCTTCCCCTACCAATTCCATCCCCTACCAGGAATCATAAGAAGTATGGGGTGGATGAATTCAAAGGAGAAATGAACATGATCAAACCTCCTAATTTTGATGGAGAGAAGAAGAAAGATGAAGATGATGAGACATGGCTGTTGGGAACTAGAAAATATTTACAACCACATAAATATTCTTCTTATGATGAAGGAAAAAATGTTGTTTATCAACTGAAAGGAAAGGAATCCATGTGGTGGCAACATCTTATGCAAGTGCAACATATTAAAGAGAAGAATTTGACTTGGAAGAAATTCAAGAAGTATTTTGAAAATAAATACTTGTCCAAGAGATATTATGACAAAAAGATGAAAGAGTTATTTGAACTCAAACTAGTTAGCATGACCATAGATGAGTATGAAAGGATATTTTTAGAACTGTTGAATTATTTCTCCTTCATCAAGGATGAGACAATTATAATCCAGAGATATTTGAGTGGGCTTCCATCTTTCATTAGTGACAAAATTCAGTAGGATGATCGTAAAAAATTGGAGGAAACCATAAGGAAATCTAAGTGCTTATATGATCAACAAAATGTAAATCCTACTTTCCAAAATTTTTGGGAGGACAAGAAGAAGTTCAATATGGAACAAAGGAAGAAGGAGAACAAGCCACCATTTTTTACAAACAATCCTCAAGGACAACAACCTTTTAGTGAGCATAGAATGGCTGAGGTAGGTGGGAAAAGGCCAAGAAATCCACCTATTCAATGTTGGGGTTGTAAATGAGACCATAAGTATAGATATTTTCTTCATAGAACTGACAAAGTGAGTTTTTTCCACAATGTACAACAATCAGAAACAATGGAGGACATGGGAAAAAGTGTACAAAGGATTTATGCAGCCCTAGAAAACAATCAAGAAGAGTTTCAATCACACATGATTGAAGTAGAAGGTATGATCAATAACCATGCCTTTACTATTTTAATAGATTCAAGAGCTAGTCATAGCTATGTAGATCCTAAGGTAGTGGAAATATTGCAATTTCCAGGAAGCAAGCATAGGAAATCTTGGCTGGTGTAGTTGGCTATAGGAGCCAAGAGAAAAATTTTTGAGTTGGTTAAATCATGTCCAGTGGAAATGAATGGGCTGGGTACCAAGGCAGATTTGAACATCCTTCCCTTGGTATGAATTAGTTGGACCAACACCATGTCATATTAGACTCTCATAACAAGGACTTTACTTTCCTGAATGAGGAAGGGAACCCACGAACAGTCCAAGGAATTCCTAGGGCAGTTACTGTCCAAGAGATCTCAGTAATGAAATTGAAGAAGTGTTACAGGAACGGCTACAAAATATTTGCAGCTAATATGGAGGAAGAACCTAAGGATAAGGTGTCAAATCTTGAGGGTCATGCAGTCCTAAAAGAGTTTGAGGGTGTGTTTAAGGAGATACTAAGACTACCCCCAAAGAAAGATGCTCATTTCTCTATAAATTTGATGCCTAGAGAAGCTCTAGTATCCAAGAATCTTTATCGGATGAGTACACCAGAGCTGAAGGAACTGCAAATGTAGCTTGAAGAAATTTTGAAGAAGGGTTATATACGCCAAAGTCTGTCAGCTTGGAGTGCCCCGGTTTTATTTGTGAAAAAGAAATATGGGAAATTGAGATTGTGAATTGACTTCAGACAATTGAACAAAGTAACTATAAAGAACAAGTATCCTTTGCCAATGATTGATGATCTCTTTGATCAGTTAAAGGATGCAAGGAAATTTTCAAAGATTGATCTCAGTTTTGGATACCATCAAGTAAGGATCAGAGGTGAATACATCAGAAATACTTCCTTCAGGACAAGCTATGGTCATTACGAGTTCACAGTGGTTCCATTTGGGTTATCAAATGCACCTGACATTGTTTTCATGTGCTTAATGAATGGTGTTTTCCAGGAATACTTAGACAAGTTTGTCATTGTATTTTTGGATGACATCCTTGTATATTCCAAGTTAGAAGAAGAGAATGATCATCACTTGAGGATGGTGTTACAAGTGTTAAGATATCACCACTTGTATGCCAAATTGAGAAAGTGCTCATTTTATCAGAAATGAATTCACTATTTGAGGCATATCATATCCAAAGAAGGGATAACAGTGGAACCTGAAAAGATTGAAGCTATTAAAGGGTGGAAAGCACCTAAGAATGTGACAGAAGTCATACCCTTCATAGGTCTATATGGCTACTATAGAAGATTCATTGTAAGGTTTTCAAGGATTGCTTACCCTATCACTTCCTTGCAAAGGAAGGGGGAGAAGTTTCAATGGAAAACAGAATGTGAAAAGAGCTTCCAACCTTTGAAGCAATTATTAACCAGTGCTCCAATTTTGAGAATTGTAGATCCTAATGAGGATTTCATGGTTTGCATAGATGCATGCAAATAAGGGCTTGGTGGAGTCCTCAGTCAGAATGGTTTTGTGGTATGTTTTGAATCCAGAAAATTGAAAGAGCATGAAAATCTCTATGCCACTCATTATTTGGAGTTGGCATACATAGTGCATGCCTTAAATAAATGGAGGCACTATCTCATGGGAAAAATATTTGATCTGAGGAAAGATCATAATGGTCTGAAATATTTGTTTGATCAACAAACTTTAAATGCCATACAGTGAAGATGGTTGGAATTCCTATGTGAGTATGAATTTGACATCAAGCACATCAAAGGAAAATATAACAAAGTGGTTGATGCACTCAACATAAGAGTGCATCATCTTCATGCTACAACCATTATCATGTGTCAAACTGATCTTAAAGGCATAATTTCTTAGGCTACAAACGTAGATTTGCAGTACATGGAGATGGTAAAAAATTACAGCAAGGTAAAATGTAGCAGAATGTTGAAGATTATAAATTGGGAAATGATGAAATTATCCTATAGAGGAAAAAAAATTGTGTACCCAATTCTCATGAATTGAGGAGTATGATCTTGAAAGATATGCATAATGTACCTTATGTTGGACACCCTGGATATCATAAAACAATTGCAACAGTCAAAATCCAATACTATTGGGCAAGCATGAAGAAAGAAATTGATGAGTACATTGCTAAATGTTTGGAGTGTCATAAGATCAAGGTTGACCATAGACACTTAGTTGGGTTGTTGTAGCCATTGTCCATTCTTGAGTGGAAGTGGGAAGTGGTGACAATGGATTTCATTACCAAATTGCAAAGAACAAGAAAGCATCATGATTCTATCATTGTGGTGGTGGAAAAGCTTATTAAAGCCACCCATTTCATTCCAATGAAGATTACTCACAAGGAAACCAACGTTGCTGATATTTATATGAGGGAAGTAGCATGATTGCATGGCATACCTAAGAAAATTGTGTTTAACAAAGACCCAAAGTTGACCTCAAAGTTCTAGAAGGGATTATTCAAAGGGTTCAAAACAAATCTATATTTCAACACAACTTATCATCCCAAGTCTGATGGGAAAATAGAAAGGGTGAACCGAGTGATAGAGGATATGTTAAGAATGTATGTGATGGAAAAACTATAAAAGTGGGAGGATTATCTACATTTGGTATAATTTGACTACAACAATGGGTACCAGGCATATCTGAAGATGAGCCCATTTAAATAACTTTATGGAAGAAAGTGAAACACACCAATACTTTGGGACAACCCAATTGATAGAGCAGTGGTTGGGCCAGAGTTGCTCAGGGAAATGGAAGAGAAAATGTTGAAGATAAAATGGAATTTAAAGGCTGCCCAAGACAGGAAGAAAATCTATGCTAACAAGGGAAGAACTCATAGGGAGTTTAAAGTGGGTGAACATGTATTCTTGAAAGTGAAGTCCAACATAAGTTCCCTGAAGTTGGGAAACTATTCCAAGTTGGCAGCTAGATACTGTGGGACATTTAGAATCCTAGAATGGATTGGGCCTGTAGCTTATATGCTTGCATTACCTACATCTATGACTATTCATAATGTATTCCATGTATCGTTTCTCAAGAAGTATATACCTAATGATAATCATGTGATTGATTGGGATGTGATTCAAGTGGAGAAAGAAAGCGCTTTTCAAGTGCATATGGTGTGCATAATGGACCTTTAGATCAAGAATCTATGGAATCGGGCCATAGATATTGTAAAGGTCCAATGGACCTAGTACAGTCCTGAGGATGTAACTTGGGAGCATGAAGATGATATGTCGGAAGAATACCCGCATATTTTTGAATATTTTGAAAATCTTGTTGATATTATGTAAATAAGATGCACTAAGGATAATTCATAAATAAGGGGAGGTGATTGTAATACTCTAAGGCCGAGCCCCTCCTGAATTGTAAAAATATTTTGTATGCTATTGATCCAAGCGATTATAAGCTAGGAGGCTTATGTGATTTTTAGGCCAGAGAGCCTAGATGATAAAGGCCATTGAGCCTATTTTTTTATATGTAAACACTCATATCATTAATATAAAACATTTATACATGTAGACCGACCATGATAAAAGAGAATGGGGGACTAAACTCCACTAGGTAGGGAAAGGGAAGTGGATAAGAGTCTAGGAAAAGGGTCTAAGCTAGAGGGATTATCTCTAAGGGAATAATATTATATTATTATTTCCTAAAGACTAAGGTTTGGGAAATAACTATTGTTATCCTAAGTTACTGTGGGAAGGGGAACAAATGATAAGTGGAGCTCATGTAGATTCATGAAGACAGGTTTCTGATTTGGGACATGCAGTTTTATGTGGGGAAATCAGTTCATTGTGGGGATCTCTCTCCCATTTTTTTCATGCTTCCCACGCACTCACAGATTCACTCAGTCAGTTATTCTCTCCATCGTTGAACCTCCTCCATTGTGGACCTTTGTAACTTGCACACACTTGTAGTTGCTTGAGACCATACCCTACCTTAAGGGTTGGTTGTTGTTGCCATCATATGTGCCATACCCAAGTTTTGTTGCTATCATCTCCCTTACCCGTTTGACTTAGGAGATGGAAAAAATAAGTAGGTTGTCAGGCCTGTGGGTTTGAAGAGGTGGGTTTCCAGGCCCGTGGATTGAAGAATAAGGTTGTCAGGCCTGTGGGTTTGAAGAGGTAGGTTTCCAGGCCCGTGGATTGAAGAATAAGGTTGTCATTCCTGTGAGTAACTCTCTATAGGTGAGAGAGATTGTTGGGGAAGTGAATTCTCCTGGAGGGATCCTAGTAGCAGCTACGAAGATTTGAGAATTCATGTTCGGCATGTTGCTGAAGCCCTGGAATGGAAGTGGAGTATCCGATGGACTGTTGAATAGTGAAGGTGTATAATTCTCGAGGTGGTACAAGCATGTGGGGAATGAGAGGTTGTGATATTTGTGCGTAAGTTGGATCCTGGGAGGGAATCTTTCCTGATGTACCATGCGACTTCCCATAGTCTCAGCCTAGCTTAGGAATCCCTTTGCCCGAGAGGATTTTAGTCCCAGCTCAGGGGTGAGCCACTGCTGATAGTGATTAGCAGTGTGGTTTAAGGCTAGGAGGTTCATGGAAGGTCTACACGCAGTTGGTGGAAATCAATTAAAATATAAGTATCAATTGTGTTAATGTCACATGTTGTGTTTAAGTACATGTCTGTTATTTATGAAAATTGCATGTGTTTGATGCATGTATGTTTTACTGTTAATTCTGCATGAATCTATGTTGTAGAAGAATGTTTATTTATGTTTAAATTTGCATTATAAATATATATATATATATATATATATATATATATATATACACCGTAGAAATGAAGAATTTTTTCAAGTGACGTGCCCCAATAGGTGGTTGGGAGTGTGTTACAATGTGGTATATGAGTTTTAAAAGAGCATAATTGTGGTAGCATGCCCCGACCCTGGGATGGCGATGAACGCTACAAATTGGTATAAGGAATTAGAAAGAGTTGTTCTACGAGGTAGCATGTCCTGGATTGGGTGGTCGGGGATGTTACAAATTGGTATCATAGCATGAAATTTTTCAGTGGAATGACCTAGCTTGGGTGGTTGTTACACATTATTTTTGTCATCCCTTTGACCGTTAATGATGTAAACCTATATGTTGTCTTTAGAGGGATCAGTGACCTAAATTCATGAGGAAAGAAGGGAGAAGAACTTTTCCTAAGAGATGAAATCATATTTTCCTTTATAAAATCCCTAATAAGGAGGATCATCACACCCTGTCCAGCTATAGGGGTGCGAAGATCCTATATCATCACATGTTGTACTAAACTTGGTCTGTGACGTCGTCGCACTCTACTCAATTATAGGGGTGTGACGATTTTTGTACGTGTGAAAAATGAGCATCTTATTGATGCTTCTAGAAGGAGAAGCTTCTATGGTGAGGTGGCCTCCAATTGATTTGGGTCTTACTCATTTTTTTGATTTAGTGGGATTATCCTAACCTCCTCATCTTATCCTCTTCAACTTATAAAAGGAGAGGAGCTCTCATGGAGAAATTTATCTTGATTAGATTGGGAATTTGGCTTGAGATTGTTAGCTTGGTTAGAGTGGCTTTGAGTTTTGTTTTGTCAAGATAGATTGTGAGTGACTTTCAGATCTATAGTCTCATAATTCTTGGAGCATAAGTGTGTGGGAAATGAGGGACAGTTGCAAGGGACCTTACAACATCAAGGTTTTGGTTGTAATGTCTCTTTATATTATTTAATATAGATGCACTTTTCTTTCCTATATGAATCTTATTTGTCCATATTGTATGATTCCTTGATCACATACATAGTTTCATATTAACTAGGCTCTGTTATTCTTGTCTTCGTTGGCTTGTGTTCTTTTGCAGATATTTCTCCACAAGCCTCGTGATGGAGGTTGGATTGCATTGGCGAAGTCGAATCTTTGATATTTAAAAGGTATGTTTTAGATCCATTACTCATTTGATAATTGAAATCTAAGGAAAGAGTAGTGTATTGTCTTGTTTTGTTTTAGTTTCGGGTGAAACTAGGGAGATCTGTTTGTGTCTGCATTTACCGATTTGTCCGATAACAAAATTGGCGACCATACTGGGGAACAAATTGTTTTCCTAGTTTATATTGATTTCATTCTCTGATTGCTTGGGTTCTATTTTCTGAGTCACTGGGAGATCCAAATTGACTCTCTGACTGTTAAAATTCACTGAAAAAACCTTCATGCTCTTTATTTTTTCCATTTTTTCCTTTGATCATCACACCTTGCCTTGAGGGACAGTGCGACAATTTCGGATCGCCACACTTTTCCTTGTAGAGACAGTGTGACATCATCGCACTGTGGTTTTTTGTTCCCTGCAATGATCTAGGACCATTGCACTGTGTTCATCTTACAGCCTATGACGATTTGGAAATTTTTTATCTTTTGGTGGTTTTTCTTGCCCAGATTTTAGATATGATTTTGGGGTGAATTTTTGGGTTTGATTATAGTCTGTTTATAGTCTTCTTGACAGTCTTTCAATCTTTTTTTATCCATTCTTTGCTTGGTTTTTTCTTTGTTTTCTTTCGAAAGATTTGGCCTCTTTCTTTGAGTGTCTTTCAGTTACAAAGCATTGTTTTTCTTTAGAATTGTTTAGTGAAAGAAAACTTCTTTTTCTGAATAATTTGTGTTAAAAAAGAACTTAGTTTGGGTTGTTTTTGTTTCAAAGTGATTTGCTATTGCTTTTAGCTATCTCTGAAAATAAAAAAATCTTATTTATTGTTTTGTATTAGATTGGGGGCATCCTTGCCTTTGAAGTAGAAAAATTGCATGGTTTTTGGCATTTTGGAGGTGGGGCAAGAATCGTGTATTGATAAGAATCGTGTATTGGTGTACAGTCTCGTTGGATCATTTCTTGAAGATATTGATATTAATGAGTTTAATGACATTTTGGGACATTGTGCATCTGGCAATGATAAACGTTTTCTCCTTCTCGTAATATAGATTTCATCGAAATGAAATATTTGCATTCTCATTTCTTTCCATTGTTTAGAGTCGGTCAAAACATCATTTAGTTCATGCCATTTTCCTCTTGAATAACAACGACCTTAAAATAAAGCACTTATAAAAATTGATTAGACATTTTTATATTTTTTGGTAGCAAACCTACATTAGATTAGTTGTAGGGATTTGAAATAGGTGTGAAAGATAACTTTCCAAAGTTGCAAACAAACATAGTATCTTGTGATAGGGAGAGTTCAAATCCACTTGCTACATTTTGTCCTGGGAAGCCCTTCTAACACAAGGGTCAAACATGAGGTCGTATTAGGAGTGGCAGAGTTACTCACCCTACTTTGTCAGTCTTAGTGTAGATATTGCACATATTATTGGGGGTCACTTGAGAGGAAAATCATGTGGGGACCTTCTCGAGTTGATTTCGGGCTTAGATACCCTACCTTTGCGCATGGATCGAACTGTCGACTATTTCCCCAAGCATCATTGTTGTAACTGGTGATCTTAGTCACCTATCTCTTTAGGTTCTTTACACGAGGTGACCATGGAGGGGCAAGTCTTCACAGAACATGGATTCGACGTTGGCCAAACTCACTCAAGCTCCTTGTAGGGTATACCCATGATTATGTGTGGGAGATTGCATGTTAAGCAGGTGGTCAATGTAACATTTCCACCCGCTTTATCTCATCCCCTTCTTACATTGTTCCCACAACGTTGGATTTCATAACCAACTAGTGTGTTCATTATAAGAAGGTTTTGTTTTCTTGTTTGCTTCCTAGTTTTTTAGCGTGTGTTGTTTGTTTTCCCTAGAAGACTCTAGGTTGGATCTGTTTTTAATGGCATCAATTTCCAGAATGACCAATGAAGGAACCCCTTTTCCAAGGGAACCTTTTTTTTTCCTTCTTACGGAAACGTTGGTCCTCCTCACATTGCTACGTTGAGCCTTCCAGGTCTCCCAATTGGATTATCGGTGTGGTTGTTTTCCACTCAGGTAATCCCGAATGCAACAAGTTCTTCGATTGTAAGCACTTCCCCCTAATAACATCAACCTCATGTTGATCCTTCGCCTTCTTCACCAGTAATATCTTCTTCGCCTTCTTCACTTGCAAGGTCTTCTTCCGTTCCATATTCTTCGTCAAGTGAAATCTCTAAAGATAGTAACCCAGTGGATAAGAAAAAGAAGAAAAGGAAGAAGAAAAAGAAGAAAATTAAACAAGGGTCCAAGCTTCCAACCACTTCCAAACATGTTGGAAATCCACCAGTTACTGATAATCATGCTGGGAGTGTTGATAATTCCAATATCACACAAACAACCCATAAACCCAAGTGCCCTTCAAGTCTTTGTAAGGGTAGGAATCTTTGTAAGGATTTCCCTAGTCTATCCAAGGTTACAAAAGCATGGTCTACATGCCCTTGCCAACCCATGTCGTCAACCTCTGAACAACATGCTGATGAAATTCCATCAACTAGTCAAGATATCGTTGGGAAGAAGAAAATTAAAGTCAAGTTCCCATGTAGGTTATGCAGAGGGATTCATCAAACTCACCTTTTCCCTTATATGGACGAAGCCTCGGAATTACTAGAAGACATAACTATTCCAAAACCTCAACTTCCAACTGCTTATCGCAAGATTACTCTCGACCCCACTGTAGTTGATGGAATGATCAATCTGGTCCCTTCATCGGTCAGTCCGATTGATCATATGGTCAAACTGGTCACGTCCTTAATTGAACTAGTTGACAAAGTGGTCGATCTGATCCCATCTTTGGTCGATCCCACTCTCCCATTAGAGAGTGTAACCCAAGCAGTCGATCCATTTCCACCCATCGACCCCATTCTCCCCTTGGAGAATGCAACCGAAGTGGTCGATTTGATCCCATCATCAGTAAATCCTACTCTCCCACTAGAGAGTAAACCCAATACCACTCATATTTTTCTCATTGATACAGAATATACTATGCTAGGGGGCATTCATCCTTCTCTTGTGGAACCCCCTCCAAGTAATGAGGCCATCCTTTTTTATTGGGGTGCGCTAAATAGACCTCATCTTCCCTCTCACATTCCTTGAAGATTATAGTATAAGTTTGTGGTCGGGACATTCCTCAGACGTTGATAGACGAAGGTTCATCCATTAGTATTTTTTCCTCTATTGCTTGGAAAGATTTGGGTTATCCTCAGCTTGTGCCAGTTACACAGAATATTTTAGATTTTAATAGAAGAACCAGTCACCCTTTGTAACATCCCTCTCTGGCCCACTGAGCGAACTTATTCTTTGAGGACACTTGCTCACAAGTGATCTGGATTATTATGCTATTAAAAATTTTGATTTTGATTATGAGGCGTTATGGGTGGATGACATGTTGTTTTACCGCTTTGACATAGACAGGTGCTATTGACTTGGTTTTATTGAGTGTGTAGGATTTTGGACCTTGAGGATGCAGAGGCATCGATGGAACCCCTTGGACTCCGGATCGAGTCAGGGAGTGTACCATTGGGGTCTGATTGTTTTTACTATGATATTAGCGCATCTGATTAGATGATATGATATGGATATATTCTGACATGATTTGTTGATGATGCAGGCTAACGATAGCTTGCCGACCAGACTCACATATGGAGTAAAGGGGTCACGCATGACTACCAGAGATGTTGAGGGAGAGGTGTGGACAACAGCCCTGCCATAGCCTACTAGCACTCCCACCATGGCTCAAACTATAGGTTAACGATTACCTAGTTCAAGAGGACCCACGATTCCATGAGGGCAGACTGTGATAGTCTCTCATGATGATTCTAAGGGGCACGCAATAAGGTGAGGGCCTTATTCCTTAGAGGCCCTTAGTCTCCCACAAGTTCACCTGGCGGAGTATTGAATCCAGGGGGTTTTGATGTCTACCAAGTCAGTCAAGAGACGAGTGGCACCCTTGGAGCACGTAGTGCGTCTTGAAGGGCACATCACGCAAGGGAACAAATGAGGCGAGTGGCACTCATGGAGCACCTAGTGGGTCCTGAAGGGCACGTTACATTGTTGATGATAGAGGAATGAACATAGATGGCCTTAAGATGAATAGCTTGTTAAGTATTTTTAAAAACAATTTCCCTAATTAAATGTCGCCCAGTACAAAATTTAAGGTCTAAGTCTAAATTACGTTAGTGGTAAAATTTTGTCTATCTATAAAAAAAAACATAATAATAATAATAATAATAACAACTTAAATAATAATTATGATCTTCATTAAATCTTGTAACACGAAGGGAGTAAGAAATTTAATTTATTCATAAAAAAAATCTGTTGAAATAAAATTTAAAAAAGGGAATTAACTGTTTTATTATCTTTGATAATTTAAATTTATTTTAATTAAAAGATAAAAGGAAAAAAGTGTTAAATTCCACACCTTCCTTTTTAAATTCTAATTAAAAAGGGGAAAGAAGGAAAATCTAAAATTTTAAAGGAAACTAGGAAAAGAGGTAAACCTAAAAAGGGAAAAAGGGGAACATAAGGGAAAAAGCGGAAAGTCAAACATAGAAAAAGTATCTACCATTTAAGAGCTTTATAATTTAAATTGAACTAGCAATTTAATAATAAAGAAAGCCATTAAAACCTGTAAGAGAATTTGGGGACACCTAGGAGTGATTCTAGGAGTAACTCTAGGTAGGTGAGGGAAATAAAGATAATTAATTAATTAAAGAAATTAAATTATGGAGGAATGCAGGGGATGGGG
>JASDQU010680850.1:38144-55061 GCA_032191745.1 Picea mariana | reverse complement strand
ACAGTCTTATTGAACATTATTTCGCTATGGTTATTTAATATTGTAGCATGATAAAATTCTAATGGAACATTTTTTTACTGTGGTTTATTAATCCTCTAGGGTTGCAATAAAAGTCTAATGGAATATTGATTTACTATGGTTTATTAATCCTGTAGCGTTGTAATAAAAGTATAATGGAATATTGATTTACTATGGTTGTTTAATCCTCTAGCGTTGCAATGAAAGTCCTATGGAATATAGATTTACTGTAGTTTATTAATCTTGTAGTGCAACAACCGATTGTCCATTCGGATTAATGGCCCCAAATTTTATGTGTAGCCTCTGTGTAGTCTCCTTCTTCTATTCTTCATTTTCTTCCTTCGTAGAGTCTGACGATTACGCCCTTGACCTCTACGCTTCCTTTTCTTGTTCTCGTTTCCACTCAGTCCCTTGGTGCCATGCACCTCTTCGTTTGATTGCGATTACACTAAGTTTCAATGCACCCAGGTCGGAGCTTTCTCCTTGAGGGTTCCCTTAGTGTCCACTGGAGTAGGAAGATTTTAACTAAGCTTTAGCGAATTGAAACTGCTTTTCGTCTTCCCTTTATCTCGCATAATTTTTTTTCCTGTGTTTAACCTCTTCTGTTCGTTGAACCAGTTTACCTACTCCACCTCCATGAATCACCTCTCCTTAACTTTGAAAAGAAAACTCGGCCTCAACGGTGGCGTGGACCGGCGTGCTCCTTCAGCGGATTCCGGCTTGGCCAAAGAATTCATGTTGATTTTCGCCCAGCACCTCCCACTTGCAGCTTCATCTCTGGGCTCTTGCTGCAATGTGTGAGGCTCTTCGTTTTTCAAGTGGTTCAGACCGTAATTGGGCTAGTTTTTTTTCCCTCTGTCAGAGCTCGGCGAGACCCCTCCTTTATCACTGTCAGTACAACTTTCGCTACACGACCAAGCGTGTCGTTAGATGGCGTCCTTACTGCATCCCTCCTTGATATCAGATTCCTCTCCTTCCCTTCGACCTGCTAAATGGATGGAATCCCCAAGATATTAAATGTGAACCCCTCTTGAATGTAACCTTTCCCTTCTCTACAGATGGATGAACCTCTGAGTTTAGTTTCCTTTTTACTTCATATTTATTGCCTGCCAACTAAAAATCTCTTATACAATTACCTTTACTTTTAAGAACCTCTGTGTTCATAATTTTTTCTTTTTATTTTTCAGTTAAATCGCATTTCCATAAGATTTATATTTTCAGTCACCTTGCCTCTTAAGTTTTATTTTAGTAAATATATATATATATATATATATATATATATATATATATATATAATTTAAAGTCGTGCTTTTTCCAGCTTAATTGGCATGAAGAATTAATTAATTTTATTTCATCTCTTCCTTATCATTGGTGATTAACTTTCGGTGTAGGTAATCACCCCCGAGACTATTCCTTGACATTCTGCCTCTACGAATTAAACCTTCTCCTACATATGGTCAACTTAGGCCGCTAACATTTTCCTCATCCATCGGTTGCTAGATAGATATGCTATCCTTGGCATACCTTTGAATAAAAAATTTATTACCCAATAAGCTACCCTCGGTGTAAAAGAACCTCGATATCCTAGTAGTGGCAAGGTTGGGAAACCACCTAGTGATATTTATGATTAAAAAGGGACTCTTGTCAGTTGAATAAGGTTTTTTTTTTTTTGGCTGATTTCGTTGAGATTGTTATCACACTTTCCTTCATGGGATATAGGGTGATGCAACACCCCTACCTCAACAGGTACTGCGTGACCTTCTGGTCTCAGGATCTTTCTATTCCCCTTGAGCCTAAATGGATCCTTGATTCCCAGCTAGAATCTTCAACACATATAACCACAGGTCCTTCTTAGGAGTTACGCCTATGTTAACAAGCACTGCGAACTCTTACTTCCACGTGACAACTTGCATGACTATTGATTTAGCCCCAAAAGGGCACATCGGGTTTCACAACTCCGCGATTCCTGTTTTTGACATCCCTAACTCCTTCAAGTCCCAAAACACTGAAATGGGCTAACATGTCTCTAGCTCCTCCTTTAGATTCTCCTAATGTGACCCTATGCTATAACCTGGGGCCCAACCTTCAAGCGCGTCAGAATTTCACGACTAGGGAGTTCATGATACAACTCTCCTCCTTTACCCCAAAGTCTGAACTCGTGACTTCTTTGATGCGGATCAACGATCCAAATTCTTCCACAATCTGACAGTCCATATCATGTTAGGATTTCGCAAATCGAGATTTCGTGACTCTTGACTCCAAGTCACAACTTTCTCCACACTCCTGAATTATGAAATAACGAAATTGAAATCACGATATCAACAACTCTACTTGACACGAATCTGACGGAAGTTCTCCCTCCTGAGATTACGAGTGTTTAAGGACTCTCACCTTAACCCCTCTACCGATCTACTAGATCCAACGTTCCACGAAAAATCGGTGGTTCTCCCTCTGAGAGTTTCAACCATCCATTCAGACTTTTGACAATCCTTTCCAAATAACTTGGCATTCGTCCTCCTAATATTTCCTTCTGCGAAGCAACTTCGACCATCGGCTCACATTCAAACTCTTCGAAGTATCTATCCATTCTGAGCTTGATTCTTGGAACAAACTAAAAAAATATAAGGGATTCATGAACAAACTCTTTGTGGCCTTCCTAATAATCTCTGATTATTTGATGTCTTCCTCCTCTACACACTCCTTGCGACATAAATCCTTCAACCACTCCCTTGGTTGGAAAAGTGTAAGACTTCACCCGGCCTATGCACACCTTGCATGACTCTATGCTATACCTACACTTATGTTGGTATGAGAACAACGATATCTCTCGTGAGCCTTTCTGAGGTAAAACTCATAATCTTGTAAACGCACTCCTTGCGGACCTTCACTGCACTCCTTGCAGGAATTCTCAGGACGAGAAACAATTGAAACTCATACTCTCCCTCTCACAGACTTCATACATTCAACATGAAATCATACACATAAGCATTGAAATAAATGCATAACAAAGCATATAGGAAAACTGTAAACATACCATTCAATAGATGCAAACAATAATCATCCCAATGCCATGAAATTGAATCAAAGAATTCATATATTAATTCAAGTTCTTCGATACATGGGTTCAATAGCAACATATATCTTCTTATACAACTCCTACAAATTTATGCTCTGTTCTCCTATTCTCTTCCTCTACAACTCTAATTCTTACAATGAAAATAATGATACAATACCCGCAAGGGAGATTTCTCGAGTTTTCCCTGCTACAACCTCATGCTATCTAATCGAATTAAAAGCCTACATTTACTTTACATTTATTACATTAAATGAATAGAACCGATAGATGAGAGAAATGCTCAATATATGCATTACAATATCCAAACCATATATGAAAACATATCCTTTCCAGATATTGCATTTATGTTTCATCTTTTCAAATTCAAAATGTCTTTAAAATCTGCACGAGTGCATGTCCAGTTGTCCTTAACTTTGTGCTTACTTGCGATGCTCCTGCATCATATTCCTCTGGATGAAAATTCATGAACTCCTGCACCATATGTCCATGTTTCTGGATATTTTCTTCACTTTCCCAATTGGCATCCTCAATTAGGTGTCCCTTCCATTTTACCAAATATTCAAAATATGTCCTTCTTCTGGTTTTCTTGCTAACTCTCTAGTCAATGATATTTTCCATCTGTGGCTTTTCAGCTACAGGCATCTGTTTGACCCATTGAACTTTCTTTTGATTATCTTCTTCTCCTACTTCATCTGCTCTGTAAGGATACAGATCTTCTATGTTGAATATGGGTGATATGCCCACACCATCTGGCAATTCTATCTCATAAGCATTTGCCTCAAATTTCCTCAAAATCTTACACGGTCCTTTCTTTTTCATTTTTAGCTTATTATATGTTCCTCTTGGGAACCTTTCTTTTCTTAGATGCGCTAAGACTAAATATCCCACTTCGAACTGAAGTTATCTTTTCTGTTGATCTGCTCTGTGTTTATATTCCTCGTTAGAATTTTGCAATCACTTTTTAATCTTACTATGGAGCGTTTGCATTTCTTCTACAATCTTCTGCTCCAACACTTCTAAACTCATTCTGTTCTAAGTCTCTCAACTCAGATACTCCTCTCAGCTACATTCCATACATTATCGGGAATGGGATTTGTCATGTGCTCTTGTTAGGTGAGTCATTATATGAAAATTCCACTTGCAGAAGAATCTAATCCCACTGATTTTGATTTTCATCTACTAAACTCCTCAACAAGTCACCTAATCTCTGAATTACTACCTCATTTTGTCCATTTGTCTGAGGATGATATGCTGAGATAAAATATAAATCTATCCCTAACTTCTTCCATAATGTCCTCCAGAAATGACCAACAAATTTGGTATCCCTGTCTGAAACAATACTCTTGGGTAACCCATGAAGTCGAACAACTTCTTTGAAAAATAGATTTGCATTGTGTGTTGCATCATTGGTTTTCTGACATGGAATGAAATTTTCCTTTTTTGAAAATCTATCGACTACCACAAATATGGAATCAAAACCTCTCTATGTCCTCGGGGGTCCTAGCACAAAATCCATGCTTGCAGCATCCCACGGCCTCTCTGGTACTAGAAATGGTTGATACAATCTTGTATTCTATCTTTTCCCCTTTGCGTGCTGGAAAATTCTACATCTGTTGACAAATTTCTTGACATCCATCCTAATCCCTGGCCAATGATACAAATTTTTTAGTTGTGCAAATGTTTTGTCATGGTCGAAATGTCCAGCCAATCCCCCACTATGTTTTCCCTTTAAAATGTTATCTCTCATAGAAATCTTTTGGATACACAACTCATTTCCTTCGAATAATAATCCATTCTGAATTAAGTATTCGATCCATTGGATTTTGTCTCTCAGAAAAGGATTCTCACATGCTTCATAAGCATCCTTGAAATCTGAATTATCTTTGTACATATCTTTAAGGATATCAAAACCTAAGGTCTTCACACGAAACTCCTGCAGAATCAAACATTTCCTACTCAATGCATCAACAACCTTGTTAGCAATTCCATAAACGTGCTTTATAACAAAAGTAAAGTTCTACATAAATTCAACCCATTTTGCATGTTTCTGGTTCAATTTCTCCTATATGGTTACAAATTGTAAAGCATGGTTATCGCTATACAAAACGAACTGCTTCAGAACCAAGTAATGCCTCCATTTCTTTAGTTCTTGTATGACTACATAAAATTCTTTATCATACTTTGAATACTTCATCTTAGTCTCATTCAACTTCTCACTAAAGTATGCAATCGGTCTATGGTCTTGACTTAAGACTTCTCCAACCACGAATCCGCTTGCATCACATCTCACTTGAAATGTTTTACTGAAATCTGGCAAAACCAGAACTGACTATTTAGTTATCTTCTCTTTCAACAACTTGAAACTTTTCTCTGCTTCCTCTGTCCAATAAAAAAATTATGTCTTTTCCTGTCTTTGTCCATCATTTGTGCATAAATTCCACTAAAATTTCTGATGAACTTCCTGTAAAAACTAGCTAATCCATTGAAGCTTCTGACCTCAAATATATTCCTTGGCGACAACCATTCTTTGATTTTTTTTACTTTCTCAAGATCCATCTTCAACTCATTCGAAGGGATCACAAAACCCAAATAAATGAGTTCTTTCTTCATGAAAGATGACTTCTTCATATTTATCAGCAAATTCTCTTGATGTAACTGCCTCATTACTAAAGCTAAATGTCTCAAATGTTCCTCCTTAGTCTTACTAAATATCAATATATCGTCAAGATACACAATTACAATTTTTTCAATAGAATCCTTCAAGACTTCGTTCATCAATCTCATGAAAGTACTTGGTGCATTCGTCAAATCAAATGGCATGACAAGCCATTCATACAGTCCTTCATTCATCTTGAATGTTGTCTTCCATTCATCACCTTCCCTCATTCTAATCTAATGATAACCGCTTTTCAAATCAATTTTTGAAAAAAACTTTGCCCCACTCAATCAATCCATCCAGTCATCCATCTTGGGTAAAGGAAATCTATACTTGATGGTGATTTTATTTATATCCCTCGAGTCGGTACACATTCTCCATCCACCATCCTTCTTTGGACTTAACACTATTGGTACAATGCATGAACTCAAGCTTTCTCTAATCAACCCTATGTCCATCAAATCTTGGACTTTCTTCTTGACTTGTTCATTCTCCTGCGGCATCAATCTATACGTTGTGGCTTTGTTTGGTAAAATTTCTCTTGGTATATGGTTAATATGATGGCTTATACTCCTGATGGGTGACAATGAACAAGGTGAATCGTCCACCACTATATCGGCGAAATTTTCCAGCAGTTCCTCAATTTCCTCAGGTAGATCATCTATTGAAGTACTGGTCAAAATGACTCTCGATTTTCTTACCACAACAAGTTGCATTTCTTCACCATTCTTAGCTTCATCCAGAAGTTCCTTCCCACTCATGAGAAGTATAGTATTTCATGTCTCTGCTTTCGCCTTCTTGTCTTCAATTGGCAACGACATATGCGTCCTACCATTCTTCTCCAAGGTATAGGTGTTCTTTATTTCATCATGAATAAAAATTTTGTCATATTTCCAAGGTATCCCCAATAAACAATGACAAACATCCATGGGAATAACATCACATAAAATATCATCTCTGTAACCTACTCTCTTAAATTCAACTAAACATCGTTTAGTGACTATTACCTGATGTCCCGTTTGCAACCATGAGACTTTTTATGGGCTGGGATGTGAAACTATCTCCAATTCCATCTTCTCCACCATCTCTGTGGATACTACATTATCGATGCTTCCACTGTCCACTATTACCTTGCATACCCTATCCTTGGTCTTGCAAGCAATTCTGATCAAACTGTTCCTTTTGACAAGATTGTCCACCTCCTTCTCTAGCTTCAAGATAATTTTCCTCATCATTAAGGATCTTCCTCTTTATGCATATTATACCTCAACATTTCTCCTTCACGCTTCTGAAATGTGATATTTTCCTCCTCCATATCTTTTTCTATCAAGAAATTCAAAAGATTTGTGTATGATCTTTCCATAGAAAAAACACTTTATTTCACCTCCTCTACCTATTCCTCTTCCTCTTGCTCACAGAAAAGTGTTCTTATTGGCATATTGTCTTCCTTGTGAAATTCCTCCCCTTTCTGGGTGATTATGGGGCTTCTTCTCTTCATCCTTGGGCTTATATAATCTCTCTTGGACAATTTCTTTGCCTCTCCTCTAAGTTCTACCTCTGCCCCTTTGACCTTGATTTTGGGCCAATTTCTCTTCTTCCTTCAAAGCGATCTGATAAGAAGCTTCCACATTCCTGATTGCCACCATGCTCATCTCATCCTGAATGTCATATCTCAGGCCATTCATGTATCTGTCGACCTTCTCATAATCACTCTCACGATGACCAGCTCTAATGTTTATCCCGTAAAAATCTTCAGTGTAGTCTTTCACTTTCATTTCTTTCTATCTCAAATTATTCATTCTTCGGAATAGATTAATTTGGTAATCTTTGGGTATGAATTTGACTTTCATATTTTCTACCATCCTATCCCAACTTTTGATTATTTTTTTTCCTTTACAACACCTGTCATCCTACAGTTCATCCCACCATAG
The DNA here is from genome assembly GCA_032191745.1 of Picea mariana. Classification (NCBI taxonomy): domain Eukaryota; kingdom Viridiplantae; phylum Streptophyta; class Pinopsida; order Pinales; family Pinaceae; genus Picea; species Picea mariana. The sequence continues at coordinate 47,380 of JASDQU010680850.1, read as the reverse complement.
TGTTGCATGCCATTTAAGTCTAGTGACATCATGTTTTACTTTTTTATCTTATTTGATGTCTTTATAATTGAAGTATTTATCTATATCTCTAAACCAATCTAGTATCTCTTCAACATCTAAGTTTCCTTCATACATCGGGATATCCATTTTTTCTCTGGCCTGTATTCTTGCACCAGCTCTGAATAGACGTTCCTCTGCAGCATCTTCAACTGTGACTTCTTCTTCGGCTCTAGCTTCATTCTCATTTTCGAATTCACTAACATCTCCAATATCAGTTGTCTGTTTTTGTGTTTTCTCCATAGCATCCAATCGAGCGTGAAGTTCTCTCATTTCCCTCTCCACAGCTAGATCGGGCATCGGTCTTTCTGGATGTCTTCTTTGTGGCATTGTTTCAATCTACTCTCCGCTATAGGAATTTAAAAACTAGGCTCTGATAAACCACCTTATGGTATGTGTCATATTATTTTATTTCTCTACACCCCCCTACAGAAATTTAAATATGTGTTGTGATACCACCTGATGCAGCACCCCTTCCTTGGTAGGTTCTGCTTGACCTCCCGGTCTTAGGATATTTCTATTACGCTTGAGCTGAAATGGCTCCTTGATTCCCAGTTGGAATCTTCAACACATATAACCACAGGTCCTTCTTAGGAGTTATGCCTGCGTGAACAAGAGCTAGGCACGAATTCTTACTTCCACGTGACCACTAGCGTGACCACTGATTTAACCCCAAAAGGGTGCATCGGCTTTTGGTACTTCACGATTCCTGTTGTTGAGTTCCCTGACTCCTTCAAGTATTAAAACCCTGAAATAGACTAGCGGGTCTCTGGCTCCTCCCTTAGATTCTCCTGATTTGACCCTCTACTATAACTTGGGGCCCAACCTTCAAGCACGTTTGAATTTCATGACTCAGGAGTTCACGATACAACTCTCCTCATTTTCCTTGAAGTCCAAAATCGTGACTTCTTTGTTGTGGATCAATGATCCATATTCTTCCATGATATGACAGTTCAAATCCTGTCAGGATTTCACAAATCAGTATTTCGCGACTCTTGACTCCAAGTCACAACTTTATCCACACTCCTGAATTTTGAAATAGAGAAATTCAAATCCTGAGATCAACAAATATCGTTGACCCAGATCTGATGATAGTTCTCCCTCTTGATCTTACGAGTGTTTAAGAATTCTCGTTTTAACCCATCCAATGATATACTAGATCCAATGGTCCACGAAAAATGGGTGATTCTCCCTCTGAGAATTTCAACCATCCATTCAGACTTCTGACAATCCTTTCCAAAGAACTTGGCATTGTTAATCCTAATATTTCCTTCTGTGAAGCGTCTTCGAACCTTGGCTCACCTTCGAACTCTTTGAAGTATCTATCCCTCCCGAGATTGATTCTTGCAGCAAACTCGAAAATTCTAAAGGATTTATGTGCACACTCTTTGCGATCTTCCCGATAATTTCTTATTATCTAATGTCTTCCTCCTCTATGCACTCCTTGCAACAAAAATCCTTCAACTGCTCCCTTGGCTGGAAAAGTCTAATACTTCACCCAGCCTGCACACACCTTGCATGACTCTGTGATATACCTACACTTTTGTTGGTATGAGAACAACGATATCTCTCCTGAAATTTTCTGAGGTAAAACTTAGAATCTTGTCAATGCATTCCTTGCGGACCCTCACTGCACTCCTTGCAGGAATTCTTAGGATCAGAAAAAATTTAAACTCATACTCTCCTTCTCATAGACTTCATACATTCAACATGAAATCATACACATAAGCATTGAAACAAATGCATAATAGAGAATATAAGCAAGGTGTAAACATACCATTCAATAGATGCAAACAGTAATCATCCCAATGCCATGAAATTGAATCAAAGCATTCATATATTAATTCAAGTGCTTATGTACATGGGTTCAATACCGACAACTATCTACTTATACAACTCCTACAATGTTCTTCTCTGTTATCCTATTCTCTCATTCTACAACTCTAATTCTTACAACGAGAATAATGATACAATACCTGCGAGGGAGATTTCTTGAGTTTTCCCTCCTACAACCTCAAGATATCTAATTGAATTAAAAGCCTACATTTAATTTTCATGTATTACATTAAATTTCTACAACTGACAGATGAGAGAAATGCTCAAGATCCATGTTACAATCTCCAAACCATAAATGCAAACATATCCTTTCCATATATTACATTTATGTTTCATCTCTTAAAATTCAAAATGTCTTCAAAATGTGCATTGGTGCATGTCCAGTTGTCTTTCGCTTTGTGCTTGCTTGTGACACTCCTGCATCATAGGGATTTTTGATTATAGACCTTTGTGCGCACCCAATTTTATGCATTACATGACCATTTTAGAGTTCGGCTCCTTGCGCTATTAAAACCTTATGTCGGTAGGGTGTTAGATCCTGGCACGATAATAAGTATTGAATGTAATTACCCTACGTCAACGGTTAGCTACTTGTTTGAAGGATTTCATCCATAAACTTAAGGTATGTAAGATAGTTAAAGATTGGACTTCTGGCGCCATGGATTTAATGTATGGACTGATGGATTTATATGTTTAATTGATTATTTTATTATTGAATGTTGGTTAAGCTTAGTTATATTTGCGTGCATGAAAAAATTTGAGCATTGAATGATGTTTGTGTAATGTTTTGATTTCGTCTGTTGTGTGCCCTGAAAATTCAAGATATGAAGGGTTGTGGATTATTTATTTAAGCTCCATGAAATGATGCGATGTATGTTGATTTGAGTTACAGATTTTCTTGCGCCATGAGTTAATGCGGTTGTGACTGGTTGTGTATTTAGACTACTTGCACCATGTAGATAGAATGATGCTTTAATTGTGTTCTAATGCACCAATAAATATTGATGATGTTGTAATGATTTAGAACTAAATTGTTGATGCATGGTATTCAATAGTAATGATTACCCTCTCCCTTTGTTATTTGATGTTAGGATTGATGGCATGAAGATTTAGTTGATATTTGATGTAGTTGCTAGCTTGGTCTACTTGGTTGATTGTGTCGGGGGGGAATGTAGACACCTTTGTGTTCCTCAAAATAGTCACTAGACCTGAGACCTTAAATGATCAAAATCGATAGGAACCTAGGCTTGATCGTTGATTATGTGTTCTAGGGGTCCTAACCATTATATGGTAGGACAGGTGGGTAGTCATTTTTATTTTTTCCTGATTGAATGCTCGTTGTTGCTTAAGCTACATGATGTGTTAGTATACTATGGCATTATGTTTGTATGTTGTGTGATTTCATGCATTGTGTTCTTCTTCAAGTTGCGATGCTTGATTGTAATATTGACATTTATTTCCTTGTGCGAAAAAAAAGAAAAATATTTTAATTGTTAAGCGTCGCATGTTATCGTATCAGTTGTGTTTGTTACATGTACCTATGTGTGAGACCATACAGATTAGGCAATTTTGATATCTAAGGGGAGGGAAATAGTTGCACCTTCATGACACCATCGAGATCATGCAATTTTGAGATCGAGGAGAGGGAAATAGTTGCACCTGCGCATGAGACTATCGCGGGACATCTGTGAAATTGATCAGGTGATGCTGAGACAAAGGGAGAGGAGAAGAATCAGTGAAATTGATCAGGCGACACCGATACTGAGGGAGAGGGAAAGGATGGTGAGTACCTATGCACACTCGAATTCAAATTGGGCATAAAATTGAATTATCCTTTATCCTACATTTTCTTTTGTGTGAAGTGATTTTGTCCTACCAATCTGAACATCCATATTGAGGCCAATTTAAACATTCGTAACCCTAGGGACTGGAAAACATGCACAATTCTTCTCAACAAATGCAAAGCTATTTAATCATAGAAAACCCATTCGAAACTATAGAGAAACCCCTTTAAAAAAACCCTTCAAAAACCCTTCGAAACTTCGCTCAACATTCATGGGTTCACCACACCAAATCAGCTTGGCCCTAAATTGAGCCTACACCTACACACTTGCATCAACTCTCACACTTCATTTCCATCCCTATTTGCACCTATTTCTCTTGCGCGTATTCCCTTAGTACCTAGGTGTGGACCTTGGGAATACCCTTACTCCAATGTTAGAGTAAAACATAGGCACACACTATTTCCCTTCGTGTGCCTCCACTAGTTCTTGTTTTTTCACAACCACAACCAAGCCCTACACCCACCACATTGACACCAAAAATCTAGCGAGCACCTATGACAAAATGAATTAGTATCAGGCCTATCCTTGGAAAACAATATTATAAATATCATGTTGTTTATATATATTGAATAAACAACTCAAGGATGAATGCCTTGTCTAGTTCAATCTAATTCTAATTCTGCTAACTTTGATGTGCACTTACTAGTTTTTGAAAAAGATGTGATCTTTGATGTTTTCCTTAAAATGGATTTTGGAATTTTTAAAATAATTTATTTGTCATCACTAAATTATGTAAGTGAAGTTTTACCATTAGGAGAAAGATGTATCACGTGTGCATTAAAGAATCAAATTCTTGACCTTTCCTATATTAAAGAGTACATAAGAGACCCCTCCAGGAAATATGTGGATGAATTAATAGGGCATTGGGACCTCTTCAACCCCAAGCCAAAGTAAAGGAAATATACATGGAATAACCAAAGCCTATGCTCTGGGAACATTTCAAAGAATCTAGAAAACTTCATTATTCAAATTTATTTCTTCTTGGACATACATCATCTCGTCCACATCCTCACAAACCAATTTCCCTTTATATACAAGTAGAGAGGTTTATGAGTTGATTCCTTTCAATTTTAAACCTTTCTGGATGTAGAATTAGTGAGCTTAGAAAATCATTCAGTAAGTATGAAAAACTCCAATTCATTTCTTTTATTCACTTCCTTCACCAATTGTAATTGTAGTCAGATACAAGAAAGAAAATACACTTCTTTATCATAGTCATATGGAAATAAAGACCATCAAAAATAAAATGAATGGATGTACCTTGGAAGAGAAGATGCCAACAAAAAATGGCTTTGGTAATCTGTCAGAAATCACTGTAACTATGACCACATCTCCTAATAGTGATGGCCCCAATGAAATATGCAAAGACATTTATTAACACCATCAATGCATTTATTCACACCATGTGGGTTCACACTTTGTACCTTGGTACCAATCATAATCATTAGTGGGTGAGCTCACATTTGGCAGATATTTCCAATATTTATTTATAACCTAAGAGTTTAGTTTTAAATTTGTTGTATGTCCTCTTTTGTTCAATCCTCTTTAGATAAGGCATTTATTCTTGGTGTATCTTATTGAAAAGGAATCTAGTTTTCTTCTTGGTCATCTAGATTCTAAGTCCTTAGGTGGATTTTCTTTCACTTTCTAGCTTTCAACATTATCTAGGAGTTTCTTCTACGCTCCCACATTGTATTGACATTGGATGTATCTTTTAGTCCCATTGACCTACCTGTTTGGTGATTTGTCAGACATTAATAACATTATCTTATCTTATCTACATCTCTAGCAATTGTTAGCAACTAACCATGGATGCCTTTTCAATTTCAACAAGTTGTTTGGGATTGAATCACCCTCTTCCATCGTCATTAGGAATCCACTAAAGTAGGTTGGTCAACTAAAGGAGAAAAGAGCATTTGTGTTGTCAATGAAAGTACTTCCAAGAGATACCAAGATCACAATAAGTCAATGAAATATGTTACATGAAGCATTTCAAATAAATATGGTCTAGTCATAGTACAAAGTTGGTTTATTTGTATGCTTGATGCCTAGATTAATTAATGTGTGATGTTTTTTCTCCTCAGTTGGCCTTAGAATTGAGTATGTGGTTAATGGCATCATTTCCATGGTATTCCAACTACCATTGTTTCCTATTACCGCCACTTGTTGGCATGTGTCATTTTACTCCAAACATGCCCCTATAATGCCGAGATAGTATACCAATAGTAATAGACAATAATACAATTGTGAAAGAGTAACACTATGGTAATCATTATGACCTTATTGTGATACCAATAGGATATTGGTAATGAACTAGTGTTACATCTTGATTGACTGAATATTTCTATCATTAATGGTGTTATAGGATGTACAAGAAAACATGTATTTTCATATCTATCTTAATTGAGTGAGGGAAGTTTAGGTAGAATAGAGGAAAGTGAGACATCTAATAGGTCTAACAGGCGGAGATCAACTAGAGTTGAGAATAACAGAAGAAAATTCCATAGACACATGGAATTTTTTCTTGCGAAAGGGGGATCATGTTCCTATGATCATGAGAACATAGACGACATCGAGGTGGCCTTGAGGTACAAACATATTGTGAAATGAGGGGTACCCAAGGATATTCCTGAAATAAACATTGATTTTTGTGTAAACGAAAGGATATATTGGATTGCTCCATCGTCATTACATGGTTTGGGGTTATTTTCCATGGATGGAATAAAGGTTTGTTATGACAGATTAACTTAATTTATGGAGTACGTCAGACCCTTTTATATATATAAATATTGGATATGAATAGTCCAATATACAAAAAGTGTGCAAAGATATGGCTTGGCTGCAAATTATATACAACTAAAAGACAATAAGAAAAATAAATAAGAAACTATCTATATTGAAGGAAGGCCAAAATAAATAGGGAATATTGCAGAGTTTATAAATAGTACATGACCCACAACCACAAATAAGCAACCTGATTGCGTATTTGAGGAGCATGAAGGAAACTGTGTATTCGTATGTGCAATAAAATCAATAGCTGTAGGGGTAGCGTTAATGATTGATTACAATTTTAATCAAATACATACAAATGTTGTTATTATGGGGGTGATACGTATACTAATTTACCCAACCTGTAAGAAATGACTTTTATATTTTATTATTTGTATTATGTTCTTTACAATGTTAATCCATTTGGAGAGCTTCAATTTGTTTACTCAGTGTGGCCTATTTTTGTTATCAACAATAACATTCCTGCTTCGATGTCAATAAAGAGGGAGGATTTCTCATACATTTGAATTTATTTCTCATGATAATGATCATAGTTATAATTTTACTGTAATGTGGCAGGATGATCGTGGTAAATCAAAAGCAACATCAGAACAGGTAAACGAATAAATTTTTTTGAATTGCATTTATTATGCATTTTATTTTTGTGGAGATCAATTATTATTTTTTTTTACATGACTTAATTATCATTTATTTTGTTGTATATAGTCGATGGGACATGATGTTGATAATGATTTTCTCAACGAACGAGATTTGTATGAATCCCCTGACCCTATGGTTTTAATTAGAAAAAAAATCAATAAAGAAAACAAGGAACTAGCTCACGTGTTAGATATTATAGATCAAACTTCTAAGGTCAAAGAAAGGATCAAAGAAGTTATGACAAGGCTTAAGACATATAAGGTAATAACCATAATTTCAAGTGGTTTTATTTTTATTTCATAAGATCAATTATGAAATATTGATTTTTAACTTTTACATTGTTTAAATGAAAGAAGGTTTTCTTTCTTATATAGATATTTTTGGATCCTATTGACACTGATATGCATGGTGTCGGTAGTAGTGGTGTTGCAGAGATGCCACAAGGTCTCGACGTAGGCCCTCGTAAATATTCCAGGACGTAGCTATTCATATCTCCACCTTCCACACCATTAGGTGGGAGCCACGACACACACACTGAGGAAGCAACCACAGAGGTAGGATCTAGAGGTGCTGCCGAAGATGAGGCCGATGATTTTACCAAATATATGGTTGTTTCTCCTAATGAAAGATTTGTGACTAGCACAGGGACCCTTAAGGGAACATTTATGGTCAACGAGGAAGGGCTTCCATTAAAGAAAGTTAAAGTCTGAGGTAATTTTTAAAATTTTAATTATTTCATTTTCTCTATGTAGACAAACATAAATCATCTAAATTACTATTTTTTAATTAATAATAATATAATCATTTTTTGTGTAGGGAATAACAATTTTTATAGGTCCTTGGAGAATAAGGCGTTGCTGATTTTTGGCCCACCATATGGGAGAGGTGGAATTCCCATAATTCCAACCTCAAAAAATAATTGATGGATTATCTCGAAATCCTTTTTGGTGTAGACACATTTAATAAGACCTTGGCCACCGCCACAGCTGGCCAATATTTAAAATATACATGAGAAACATATAGGAATCACTTGAAAAAAAATTATAGGTACGAGCATCCTCAGATGATTCCATAGAGGGAGTGGAAGGCCCTCATTGAGGAGAAAAAAGAGAAGAAATTGATAGATGAAGGAAAAACACCCTCTAGTCTGAGAAGGTAAATTACAATTTAAATTCAATACCTTCAATTCTTTTAAGATGTAAATAAAATTATGGTATATATTAACATAATTGAAACATTTGATCATAGGTTGACTGACATGTCAAAGGAAACAAAAACAAGGCTTGCCAAATGTGGCCAGCACAGGCTAGGCTAGGGTGGCTACTTGAAGTTGCATTCACGAATTGTAAGTACCTAAATATCTTATTTGTATCACCTTAAAATTTTTAGGTAATTGCAGCGAATAACATTAAAAATACATACTCTTATGTAGTGTAGGGTGACAACTTTGGTACTAAAACCATGGAGGAAGACCTTCATCTTGGTTACAAGTACGACTATAAATGTGTAGTTGAGCAATGAAAAATATTGGGGCAGTTACCAAGAACCACTTTGCAGGATAAGGTAAATAAAATTCAGTCCACATTAACCTTTATTATTAATATAATACAGTCATGTTGGATATCATAGATAAATTTAATTTTTTAAAACTTTTTTTTAATCAGGGGAGCAACACTATCAATGAACACACTAGTATTGGAGAGCAGTGAGTTGATATCAGTTTGAAACTAGAAGATGGTTCTCCCATGCAGTCCCAATATTCCATAGGGGTGCATCCCCACGATGGTGCTATGACCAAGTGTTGATGGACAAATTTGACTTGCCATCAACTGGAAGAATAGATCTGGTCTGGGGTTGTCTAAATAACCCAAGCTGTTTGGTGTAACCTATTCTGATGGGTTTAATGGCTTCGTTGGCCAACTAAAGTCCTAAAAATAATAACATAAATGAAACTAATCTAAAATCTATGATTCTAACAAATGATATATTACTGAATAATGTTTATTAAAAAGAAATGTGAATATAAACAATCTATATACATGTTACAAGGTTTGCATGAAATTGTGTGAA
>JASDQU010680850.1:16875-38019 GCA_032191745.1 Picea mariana | reverse complement strand
ATAAACAACTCTAAATAAAATAAAAGAATGCATCTAATAAACTTTAACTGATCAGTTAATTGAGTTTATCTTCCTGTGTTGTATGAGCTCATGTCTGTACTTTTGTTAAGGGAAACCTATAACAAAACAATACTAGCACTTCCAGAATAAATTCAAAGAAGTATTTGATATTGGAGTAAATTAATAACAATAGAAATACAACTGATTAAAAATCATGTGATCTTAAGATAATCAATATTTAAGAATGAGAGAAAACTCAGATATGAATATTGATGTTATCAAATGGTGCAGACCCCTTCCCTCAGGACGAGATCAGCCACGAAAGATTTTGGGCTTCGCGAGTTGAAGGTTGTCAATGCAATGCCACCACTCTTGCAATCATTGAAACAAGAAAGGTCAATGAAGGTTGACTCTTCCGATGTGACAAACACACGCCACCTATTACCCACTAATTCTGGCTTTTGTGACTCGAGCGAACGACCAATAGTTGTTCCTTTTCCCCTATGATTCGTGAACTCCAAATATTTTCCTTTTACTAGATAAATGGTTGTGAGTATCCCTCAAGCTAATGACTCAAATATTTTCTTTAGGGATTTTGTGAACCGAGAGTCCACAACTCTCGACCCCAAAATCCCTTGTCACGCCAATCCCTGAATTCCCAAAACGCGAATTTGCACAAGATTCGACGACTCTCTTTGCATTGGATCCAATGACCCCTATCTCTCCTGAGCTTATGGTTGATTGAAAAAGTACTTGTCTTAACCCCCCCTTACCTCTTTACAATATCTGATGGCTCTCGGGTCTTCGGTGCTTCTCCATGAAGTGTTCCCGCCGTTCGATTTCACACTTGATAATCCCTTTCATAATTCGGGAGTTAGACTGACCAAGGATTTTGGCCTGCACTCATAAATTATGAACACCGAATTCCCGAAATGATCTGACAGCTCAAACTGACCACAATCAACAGTTCATGTTGACTCTTGGTATTAGGGTCGATGGTTTGTCCAACTCCTAACCACCTTACAGCTCCTCTAGATCCTACGGTCCTCGTGATTTCTCGAGTTCTCCACAGAGAATTTTGACCATCCAATTCACTCCTCAATGACTCCTGTGCAACATTTTTGAGCTTCCTCTCCCTTTGATCACTTCAAAAGTTAAATCCCTCTTGAGATTTTCACTTGTAAACTCAACTTCCAAAAGGATCCCTGCACGCACTCCTTGCGGAAAACTTTCAAATAACCTCTGGTTATTTGAGTCTTCGACCCTATGCACTCTTTGTAACAGTAGTCCTTCAACTTTCCCCTTAGTTGATAATTTCTAAAGCTTCAACTAGTCTACGCACACCTTGCACAGCTTAGTGCTCCACCTGCACTTCTGTTGGTATGAGAACAACGCACACCTTGTCGACATTCACTACACTCCTTGCAGGAATTATCAGAGAGAGAAACAATTGAAACTCATTCTTCTCCTCTCTCAGGCTTCATACATTCAACATGGAATCATACACACAACACAACATTGAAATAAATACATAGCAAAGAAAAAAAAAACACTGTAAACATACCATTCAACTAATGTAAACAATAAGCATCATAACACCATGGAAATTGAGTCAAAGCTTCATATATTAACTCAAGCATTCTTGTACATGGGTTCTTCTCTACAACTCTCTGCTTCATCTCTCCAGCTTATGAATTCTGAATAATCATAATGTTACAATGATCCAAGGGTGATGGTGTCTATCATCCACTTTTTTCTCCTACGGTTCTAAACTATCAAAACTAACATTCATATCTACCTACTTGCATTAAACAAACTTAAATGCCTATTACATTCGATAGATGAGAGAAATCGATCCAGATCTATTCACATCTCCTAGACATAAATGTAAGTACGCTTCCCTTAACTCTTACATTAATGTCCATTCATTAATCTTCAAAACACTTCAAAATCTGCGCTGGTGCTTTTACATTTTTCTCCCACCTTTACGCTTGCTTGGTTGGATTCTTACGATGCTCCTACATCATATTTCCTTGCTTGAAATCTTTCATGAACTCCTATTCATGTCCTATTCATGAGATCTTGTACAGTCCATCCATTCTTTTGAATTGTTGCTTCATCTTCCCAACTGGCATCTTTGACTGGATGTCCTTTCCATTTGAACAACTATTCAAAATACTCTTTTCTCCTGGTCTTTTTGCTAATCCTTTTGTCAATTACGCTTTCCATCTGTGGCTTTTTACCTATAGGCATTTGTTTTTTCCATTGAATTTCTTTATGTTCCTCCTTTTCTCTTGCTTCTTCAGCTCTTTAAGGCTAAAAATCTGTGATATTGAATATCAGTGAGATTCTAACCCCATCGGGTAATTTAATCTCATATGCATTTGCCTCAAATTTCCTTATGACCCTGCACAGTCCAATCTTTTTCATATTTAGTTTGTTATACGTTCCCCTTGGGAACCTCTCCTTCCTCGGATGTGCAAGAATTAGATCACCAACTTCAAATTGAAGTTCTCGCTTGTGTTGATCTGCTCTACGCTTGTATTCTTGATTTGAACTCTACAATCGCTCCTTAATTTCGCTGTGAAGCTCCTTCATTCCTTCTGCAAAGTCCTCTGCGCTAGCACTTTTGAATTCAACTTGTTATGCATCTTTCAATTTAGAAACTCCCCTTGGTTTCATTCCATATATAATTTGGAATGGACTCTGCACTATTCTTCTATTGAGTGAATCATTGTAAGCTAATTTGGCTTGTGGCAGAATGTGATCCCATTGACTGTGGTGTTCAGTCACCAAGCTCATTAACAAATCTCCCAAGCTCCTATTTACGACCTTTGTCTGTCCATCCATCTGAGGATGATATGCTGAGCTAAAAGAGAAACTTGTCACCAACTTCTTCCATAAGGTCCTCCAAAAATGTCCCACGAAATTGGTATCTCGATCAAAAATGATACTCTTTGGAAAGCTGTGAAGTCTTATGACTTCCTTGAAAAACAGGTTCTCAATATGAGTGGTGTCACTGGTTTTCTGGCATGGTATGAAATGTGCCATCTTTGAAAATCTGTCGACTACCACAATGATTGAATCATATCCCCTTTGTGTCCTTAGCAGTCCTAATATGAAGTCCATGCTCACTGCGTCCCATGGCCTTTCAGGTATGGTTAATGGTTGATATAATCCTATGCTCTACCTTTTTCCTTTCGTGTGCTGACAAATTCTGCACCTGTCCACAAATTTCTTCACATCCGTCTTCATCCCTGGCCATAAATATGAGCCATTCAGTTTTGAGAATGTTTTATCATGACCGAAGTGTCCGACCAATCCTCCACTGTGTTTTTCCTTCAACAAATTCTCCCTCATGGAGCATTTTGGAATACATTGTTGATTTCCCCTGAACAATAATCCATCCTGGATCATGTATTCAGTCCATTAGCTTCTATCCCTGAGAATTGGATTCTCAGATGCCTCATATTCCTCTTTAAAATATGGGTCATCCCTGTACATTTCTTTGAGGTTATCAAAACCCAAAGTCTTGACTCTGAATTCCCGCATAAGAAAGTATTTCCTGCTCAAAGCGTCAACAACTTTGTTAGCAGTTCCAGAAATATGCTTAGTCATAAAAGTAAAATTCTGCATGTATTCAATCCATTTAGCATGTTTTTGGTTCAAATTCTCATGTCGAGTCACGAATTGCAAAGCGTGATTATCACTGTACAAAACAAACTCCTTGGGAACCAAATAATGTCTCCATTTCTTCAGTGCTTGTATGACTGCATAGAATTCTTTGTCATATGTGGAGTACTTAATCTTCGTTTCATTCAGTTTTTCACTGAAATATGTGATCGGCCTGTTGTCTTGGCTCAAGACTGCTCGAATTTCAAATCCACTCATGTCACACCTGACCTGGAATGTCTTGCTAAAATCTGGCAAAACCAGAATTGGTTGCTCAGTGATCTTCTTCTTCAGCAGATTGAAACTCTTCTCCGCTTCCTCTATCCAGTGAAAAGATTTGTGTCATTTCTTCACCGTATCCATCATCGGTGCGCTAATTCCACTGAAGTTTCGGATGAACTTCTTGTAGAAGCTAGCCAAACCATGGAAACTTCGAACTTCAAACACTCTCTTCAGTGATGGCCAATTATTAATCGCATTTATCTTTTCTAGATCCATTTTCAATTCATTTGCAGAGATAAAAAAACCCAAATAAATGAGTTATGTCCTCATAAATGACGATTTCTTCAAATTAATCAGGAATTTCTCTTGCTGTAACCTCCTCATTACTGGAACTAGATGATTTAAGTGCTCTACCTCAGTTTTTCTGAAAATTAATATATCATCAATATATACAATGATGAATTTTCCAGTGAAATCCTTTAGGACTTCATTGATCAACCTCATAAAATTACTGGGCGCATTCGTTAAGCCAAATGGCATGACAAGACATTCATACAGTCCTTCATTTGTTTTGAATGTTGTCTTCCATTCATCACCTTCTCTCATTCTAATCTGATGATATCCTCTTTTCAAATCAAGTTTTGAAAAAAACTTTGCTCCACTCAAGCAATCCATCAAGTCGTCCATCCTTGGTAATGGAAACCTATATCTAATGGTAATATTATTGATTTCCCTTGAGTCTGTACACATTCTCCGACCACCGTATTTCCTTGGGCCGAGCACTGTCGGAACAACGCATGGACTCAAGCTCTCCCAAATTAATCCTTTGTCCATTAAATTATGTACCTATCTCTTAACTTCTTCATTTTCCTGCGGCGTCAACTGATATGCTGCTTTGTTTGGAAAATTGGCTTCAGGTATAAGATCGATATGATGACTTATACTCCTGATGCGTGGCAATGAACAAGGTAGTTCGTCCACTACTATATCAACAAACTCTCCCAGCAACTCTTGGATTTCTTCTGGTAAATCATCTATTCTCATACTTGTCAAAACAATATTGGGCTTCCTAACCACAATAAGTTGTGTGTCTTCTTTTTTCTTAATATCATCAAGAAGTTCCTTTCCACTCATGAGAAGTACAGTGTTGCTCATCTCTGTTTTCGCCTCTTTATCCTTAATCGGCAACAACATGTGAGTCCTACCATTTTTCTCCAAGGTGTACGTGTTCTTTCTCCCATCATGAACTACATTTTTTCCATATTGCCATGGTCTACCCAGCAATAGATGACAAACATCCATGGGAATGACATCACATAATATCTCATCTTTATATCCTCCTATTTTAATTTGAACTAAACACCGTTTAGTGACATTTATCTGATTTCCTTTTTGTAGCCACAAAACTTTGTATGGGCTTGGATGTGCAACAGTCTCGAGCTCTAGATTTTCTACCATCTCTGTAGATACGAGATTATCTGTGCTAGCATTGTCCACTATGGCCTTGCATACTCTGTCCTTAGTTTTGCAGGCATTCCTAAACAGACTATTTCTTTGGGCCGGGTTCTCCTATTCCTTTTCCGGTTTCAAGGGAACTTTCCTCATCATTAAGGATCTTCCGCCCTCGTCATCCTCCACCTCAACATTCCATCCTTCAGCTTCATAAATGTGAGTTTCACCACCATTGTTTTTCCTATCTGGACACTCATAGGATTTATGTCCAACTTTTCCACAGACAAAGCATTTCACCTCACCTCCTCTACTTCTTCATCTTCCTCTGGCTCGAGGAAAAGTATTTCTATCAACATACTATCTTCCCTATGAGTTTTCTCCTCCCTCAGGTTGAGTTTGAGGTTTCTTTCTCTCTTCTCTAGGTTTCTGAGTTCTGTCCTGGGTAATTGTCTTGCCTCTGCTTTGACTTCTACCTCGGCCTCTTTGACCTTTCTTTCGGCTCAGCTTCTCTTCATCTTTCAGAGCCATCTGATAAGCATATTCCACACTTCGAATGGTCATCATGATCATCTCATATTGAATGTCATATCCCAGACCATTCATCTACCTGGCAACTTTTTCATCATCTCTCTCCCAATGACCTGCTCTGATGTTTATCCTGTAGAATTCTTCAGTGTATTCTTTCACTAACATTAACTTCTGTCTCAAATTTTGCATCCTCCAAAACAAAGTGATTTGATAATCCCTGGGTATAAATTTGGCTTTCATCTTTGCAACCATTCTATCCCAGTTTTTTATTTTATGCTTTCCTTTGCAGCGTCTGTCAGCTTGCAGTTCATCCCACCACAGTGTTGCATGCCCTTTAAGTCTGGTAACAACATGTTTGACTTTCTTATCTTCCTCGCCATCCTCATAGTCGAAGTATTTCTCTAGAGCTCTAATCCAATATAGAATCTCTTAAACATCCAATTTTCCCTCATACATGGGAATGCCCATTTTTTCCCTAGCACCTATCCTTGCAACAACTCTAAATAGGCGTTCTTCTACAGCATCTTCAATTCCAGCTTCTTCGTTTACTACTTCATTTTCACTTTCAGCTTCGCCAATATCCCCAGCGTCAACTGTGTGCCTTTGTGTTGTCTCCATAGCATCAAGTCTACCACATAATTTGCGCATTTCCCTTTCCATTGCTAGATCAAGTAATTGCATGTCTCTTCTTCTCAGCGGCATGGCTGTAAAATTCCTCCTTTCTCTTTTCTATAGAAAGCAAAGAATTTGTTCTGCGCTCTGATACCACAACTAGTGCGTATCAGACTACTCCTTTTCCTCTAGCTTCGTTTGCCTAAAATATACAGACAAAATTAGGCTCTGATACCACAATTGGTGCAGACCCCTGCCCTTGAGCCGAGATCAGCACAGTATATTTTCCAAAACCACACTAAGAGTTAATTTAAACTCTTAGTATAAGGCATGAAATATTTAAGGCTTCGCGAGTTGGAGGTTCTCAATGCAATTCCATCGCTCTTATAATCGACGAAACATGAAAGGTCAGCGAAGGTTGACTCTTCCGATGTGACGAACACACGGCACCTGTTACCCACTAATTCTATCTTTTGTGACTCGAGCGAACAACCAACAGTCGTTCCTTTGCCCCTATGATTCCCAAACTCTGAAAATTCACCTTTTACTAGATCAATGGTTGTGAGTCTCCCTCAAGCTAACGACTCAGATATTGTCTTTAGGGATTTCGCGAACTGGGAGTCCATGACTCTCGACCCCAAAATCACTTATCGCGCCAATCCCTGAATTCCCAAAATGTGAATTCGCATAAGATCCTACGACTCTAGTTGGATTGGATCCAACGACCCCTATCTCTCCTGAGCTTATGGTTAATTGAAAAGGTACTCGCCTTAACCCCCCCCTTACTTCTTTGCAAGATCTGATGGCTCTCGGGTCTTCGATGCTTCTCCACGAAGTCTTCCCTCCATTCAATTTCACACTTGATAATCCCTTTCGCAATTCGGAAGTTAGAGTGACCAAGGATTTTGGCCTGCACTCCAAACTTATGAACCCCAAATTCTCGAAATGATCTGATGGCTCAAACTGACCATGATCAACAATTCACGTTGACTCTTGGTATTAGGGTGGCGGATTTGTCCAACTCCTAACCACCTTACATCTCCTCTGGATCCTACGGTCCTTGTGATTTCACGAGTTCTCCATGGAGAATTATGACCGTCTGATTCACTCCTCAATGACTCCTGTGTGACATTTTCAACCTTCCTCTCCCTTTGATCACATCAAAGGTTAAATCCCTCCTGAACTTTTCACTTGTAAACTCAGCTTCCAAAAGGATCCCTGCATGCACTCCTTGTCACAAATTTTCAAATAACCCTTGGTTATTTGAGTCTTCAACTCTGTGCACTCTTTGCAACAGTAGTCCTTCAACTTTCCCCTTCGTTAATAAGTTCTAAAGCTTCAACCAGTCTGTGCACACCTTGCACGGCTTAGTGCTCCACCTGCACTTCTGCTAGTATCAGAACAATGGTATCTCTCCCGATCTTTCTGAGATAAAACTCAGACCTTCGTTAACGCACACCTTGCGAACATTCAGTCCACTGCTTGTAGGAATTCTCAAAGAGAGAAACAATTGAAACTCATTCTTCTCCTCTCTCAAACTTCATACATTCAACATGGAATCATACACACAACACAACATTGAAATAAATGCGTAGCAAATGAAATAAAACAACTGTAAACATACCATTCAACTAATGTAAACAGTAAACATCATAACACCATGAAAATTGGGTCAAAGCTTCATATATTAACTCAAGCATTCTTGTACATGGGTTCTTCTCTATAGCTCTCTGCTTCAGCTTTCCAACTTATGAATTCTGAATAATCATAATATAACAATGATCCAAGGGTGAGGGTGTCTATCCTCCATTTTTTTCTCCTATGCTTCTAAACTGTCTAATCTAACATTCATGTCTACCTACTTGCATTAAACAAAATTAAATTCCTATTACATTCGACAGATGAGAGCAATTGCTCCAGATCTGTTCACATCTCCTAGACATAAATGTAAGTATGCTTCCCTTAACTATTACATTAATGTCCATTCATTAATCTTCAAAACAATTCAAAATGTGCGCTGGTGCTTTTAGAGTTGTCTCCCGCCTTTACGCTTGCTTGGATAGCTTCTTACGATGCTCCTACATCATCAAACATTTAACATTAAGAATAAATTCAAAAATGATCAAATGATAGATCAATCACACATAAAAAATGGAATAAGAAATTATGGACAACATATAACATTTAACAATATGAAAACACCATATGATGACAAGCTAAAGCTAAAATCAACCATAATAACATTCTCATAATACAACAGTAATGAACGAACGAAATGCAATAAGAATCACATAGGGCTAAAACCAAAGATGAATTGCTTTTCCATATTCTTTCTCAAAATCACATGCCCATACTGTAGTCCTAGAAGAATTTTTTTGGATAATAGACTCTTAAAGATGGAAAAAAGTAATTAATTCATAAACGATAGCAGTTAACCATGTATTGATAAAAAAGACTAAAGCTAATTTAAATCAATGCATAATCAATTATTAAAAGAATATGAAGATATTATAATGAAAATAAACCATTTTACTCACAGGATAAAAGCCATTAAGCGACCTGAAATTCCATATTCTTCTTTGAAAATACTCATCCTTTCTCCCAAAGATTTCAACCATCCATTACTCCATTTGAAAAGTAGAAAAGTTTAAAAAATAAATAATATACACAAGAGAAAGGATAATAATCCTCCTCTCAAATTGATCCCCATGGCTCTGAACTTTCTCATATATGTATACAATGAGTGAACAATCTAAGCGTCACTAATAATTTCTGCCAGTTGAAATTTTCCTCGTAAAGATACATAAATATCTCTCAAATATTGCATTTGTTTGGAAACATCTCTACGCGGAAGATGAACGGGCCCAGTTGGGAAATGGGTTTTCATCTGTTTCTTCAAACTCCTCACGGTTTGGATGCAATGAGTCCTACAAAATCGTCTATCTGATCATGACGCCTTTCCAAATTTTATTTTTTGTTGCTCCTAAAATTATTTTTAGCAATCCAATATTATTTTTGGATCAATCATCTTGAACATATTTGGATAATAAAATCAAGCCATGATCAGATCTGTATCAAATATTTGATAACAAAAACCTTTGAAACAAAAAGAAACCTAAATTAATAACCTAAAAATTATGAATAAAACAAAATCTAGAACAATAAAATAAAAAATGAATTTAAACTAACTATAAGTTCTAAACAAACCTTGTTTATAATTTCCTTTCAAATATGATCTTAAAATTCTAGAAGCTTCAAGTTAATGGAGAAGAGAAAAATATTAATTTTGGTTTTTTACAAAATCAAACAAATGATAGATAATTCTTTTTATTATTATTATTACTTTTATTTTGAAATGAAATGCATAATGAAAAAATAATTTAATTAATTAATATCACCAATTGATTTTATGAAAATCAGAGTCCAACCAAGATATTATTTGACGAAGTGTTAAACACATTATTCAAAATATTCGAACTTGCTAATGAGAGAAACAAAGAACACATAATCATAATTTAAACGAAAGTAAACAGTTGATAAAATTAACGTTTTTGTTTTAATTGAAATTTGTATGCTCGTTTCTAAATTTTGACATATACTCTTGTAATGAATGTCTCATACTATAGTGAATGTCTTAAGTTTTTCTCAAAGCGAGCCAAGGTATGGAACTATTTGAAAAGGTTGATTCTATAGCTTATTACAATTATCAAGATTCTAATGGGGGGACTTTAAATTTTGTAAAACTTTAGGGGGAGTTGTTGGGGCTCCTTGAAATAAATTCACTCTGAGACCATATCTTATTACGATAAGCTCAATTTTATAACCAGACAATAGAACTTTCTTTGCAGGAGATTATAACCTGAAATAATGTCTTAATCAAAGAGTCACGATGTTTATAAAAGAACTTCAATACCATTGACAAAGCCACTGTTGCCAGTAGACATCCATAGCCTCGACAGGGATATCATTTAACCCACTCATATGCTTTAATCCCATCCAATAGTTGTATCAACATGATGTATACTTCCATAAAAGTTAATTTAAAAACATATACCTGCTACCTCTTGACCCAACATTGCTTTATTGTCAGCAGGCCTGTTTAGTACCCCGATGAAGTTGTCTTGGTATCATGTGTGCATTTACCCGCTTCCAATGATCTTGTTTAGTACCCCGACGAGTTTACACACACTTCCCACACTTAAGTGCTTCTAACCCTCTTATGCCACTTTTAAATAATAATACAATTATATATTTCTTGATGACAAAGAGAGTAGGGTGATACTGGAGGTTAATTGCAATACAGGTGAATAGTTGATCATGTTATTTATTTTCATTCAAAACTAGAATTTTTATCATGGTTTAGAGATTTTAGATTTCCTTTAAGAAATCATCTAGAGAATGGGGAAGCAATTAAAAGTGATTCATTAAGAATATCGATGGCGTAAAAAGTTTAAAGATCATCTTAATTCTCAAAGATTTAAACCATATCTCTGGTGTAATACTCTGGCAAAGACAATTTGAGGACAAAATGAAAGTGACAATTGACTTAAAAATCAATTGTATGAGCTATATCTTAATATCAGGACCTCTTTGAACTATTTCAATTTTCTTGAAAAACACAAGTCTTAAAATAATGCTTCCTTCGACAATAGCTCTTTGATCATAAATATATTGATTCAAAAAGACAAATAAAAAGAAAACTCATTCAAAGCAATCAAAGAAAACAAAAAGCACACAACAAACCAAATCAAATTTTATTAATGGGATTCAAAATTAGAAGTACACAAAATCAAAACAACAAAAGAAAACTTTTCAGGAAACGATTTTGGCCAAAGATAAACTTGAGCTTTTGGATCCACTAGCATCTCTCTGTAAAATAAAGGAAGAACTAAATCATATCAAATATCATGTTTGAGCAATTTCTTTTCTTAAGATAGTGATGCATGAGATGCTACTTTGACCAAGCATTATTACTAAAAATAAAAGAGACTAAAAGAAAATAAAAAAATCCTTATTAAGATGAGTGCAGTCCTACTCATGGTACCTTGGGTCAAGGTTGAATTGATAGTTCAAATTTACTTATCTCTTTACTTTCCATTTAAATTTTCATGATGATACTGCGTTTTTGAAAAGAAATATTCAACGAAAAGCACAAAGAAAAAGATTTGAAGTGGACTTCCCTGACAAAATTCATATTACGGTTCTCTTGGTGTACCCACTTGTGTTCATAACTGCATTATTACACAAAGAAATATTGATTAAAAAAAACCAAAGGAAACCTACTCTAAACTACTAAATAGATGAAAACGCTAAGTAAAATCATTTTTCAGTGTAGCCACAAGAGCATATGCAATCCTATAAGGCATAGAAAGTCGAACATCAGAATAAAAGAATGTAGTATTTGCAGATACAAAAGAAATATGTCATGCTTACCTCCTATATATTCTTTTAAGAACAAAAGAAGCATGACCTTACAATTCTTTTCTAACTTCTTGATGTATGAATCCTCCAACCATTCTGCAATTTGGTCGTGATATGGGTCATAATGGAATGGAAGAGTTTAAGTAAGCTTGGAAAACTTGTCAATATTATGGGGACCTGACATAACTATCCACCAAGGCCAAAGTGCCCTATCCTCCTGACAATTCTCCAAGTGTTCATCAATTTCTCCACATGGAGGATGTAAAAAAATCATGTAATGCTTACTTCCTAGATATTTAGGTAGAAACAAAGCAAATACAACTTTAACTTTATTATGAATATCTTTTAGATACGAATCTTCAAGCCATTCTAAGATCCTAACATACAAATTAGGACGGAGACTATGAATTTGATGAAATGGATATATCAATGGGGAACACATCATAAGAGGATTCATGACATTAGTTAGATTATTGGTTTGAATGCTTCCTTTGATGAGATTGATCGTTTCAAAATGTGAAGCATAAACATTAAAATTCGAACTAATCAAAGAATAAATATGCAATGTAGAATATTCGATCTCAATAAGGATGAGTGCATTGTATTTTTCAAAAATAAATCGTGTAAAATCATCTTGCAACATGTCCTTTTTCCATGCAAGTGATGAAAGTGAAAGAGCGTCAAATCCGACTTCATAAATTTTATGTTTGGAATTAATTTCACCAAATTTTGGTATATCGAAAAGATTGGATTGTGATGGAAAAGAGTAAGATATTGTGGGTAAAGTATCAAGTCCACCAGAATCTAAGAAGAGATCGGGATATAAAGAGTAAAAGGAATCAGAAATGAGCACATGAAAAGAATATATTGAGATATGATATTTAACAATGGTATTATCAAGACATTCCTCTTTACTTTCCTTAAAACTTTCACTCTGTTTTGGTGATAAATTCTTCAACATAATATGATCATCTAAATTTTTCTACTGTATGACAGATAATTAAAAACTTTCACGACAAACATCTGATCTTTCTTGTGGATAAGGTATGATTTGTAGATGAGGATTTAAGGTTTCTTATTCCAATTGCATATCTACATCTCTAATCATTTTCATTGGAATGTTATAATTATTAAGATCGTTTTCGTCACCTAAATGTTCTTCAATAACTGAATTTAAGTACTGATTAGAGCAAGTGTTAGAAGAATATGGACATTCACCTTGACCCAACATCCAATCTTCGTCCACGATGGTTGAGGACTATTATATAATGATTCATAGGAAAAACCAATTTGATTGTTAGTAAGAACATTTTTAATGGATTCTACCTCCCTTGATTGTTCAAAATTTTTAGATGGATTCCTATCATCCTCCGAACAAAAATTTTCTCGCAATTGAGTGGTAGGATTTGCAACCGATTCATCATTCGCTATTGAATGTGAATGGATTAAAAGGAAGCAAGCATCATAGAGGAGATTTAGTACAAATGACATGTCATCAAGATTAAATTTACAGAGAACATGATGGATTCTTGTTGAAAAGTCTTCTGGATATGAATTTCCATTGATTAGTAAAGTCTGATATTCTTCACATAATTAATTGTAATCATAGTTTTCAAAAGAATTTAAAAATTCATCTAGAAACTGAAACCAATCAATAATTTGATATGATGGAAAAGACTCAAACCAACGTTTAATCTGACCCCTGAAAGTAAATGTAAAATAAAACAATTTTCACAAAACCTTTAAATCAGAAATATCATGCTTGATGCATTTACACAAAAACTTATTAATATGGTCTTTTGCAGATACATTCCCCCCACCATCAAAGGTGAGTTTGGACAAGAGAGAGCCTGTCTTGTTGGGAATATTAGGTAATGAAAAGTGGAAATCATGTTCAAAGACAAATATTTGGGGAGCCATGGGAAATTAATTAAATTTGAAACAAAGACTCCTATAAGGCCAGCTTGTCAGTTTGGCCTAAATTCTAGTGCATTTCAAGATGACACAAGAGAAAAAATTATAAATATGGAATTATGAAAGGTCGAGGGGTAAAACATTTAATCATTAAAATTATCTCGTCCCTCCTTCTAACGCCATTTGTTGAAAGAAAAATGTGACTTGCCGTCAGTTGGAAGAATAGATCTGGTCCAAGGTTGTCTAAATAACACAAGACATTTGGTGTAACCTATTTTGATGGGTTTAATGGCTTTGTTGGCCAACTAAAGTCCTAAACATAATAAAATAAATGAAACTAATCTAAAATCTATGATTCTAACAAATGATATATTACTGACTAATGTTTATTAAAAATAAATGTGAATATAAACAATCTATATACAGGTTACAAGGTTTGCATGAAATCTTGTGAAAGTGATTGTTTGGTAAAGTTTCTGAATCAAATATGAACAACACTTTTTTCTTTTTTTAGATATTAAACAAATAAATACTAAATGAATACGATTGAAACAGTGACACAAAAACAGTCAAAGCCAATTAATGTAATCATCGTTTCATTCATAAACAACTCTAAGTAAAAGAAAAGAATGCATCTACTAACCTTTAACTGATCAGTCAATTGAGTTTATCTTCCTGTGTTGTATGAGCTCCTACCTGTACTTTTATTAAGAGAAACCTATAACAAAACAATACTAGCACTTCTAGAATACATTCAAAGAAGTATTTGATATTGGAGTAAATTAATAACAACAAAAAGACAACTAATTAAAAATCATGTGATCTTAAGATAATCAATATTTAAGAATGAGACAAAACTCAAATCTGAATATTGATGTTATCCAACATTTAACATTAAGAATAAATCCAAAAATGATCAAATGATAGATAAATCACACATAAAAAATGGAATAATATATTATGGACAACATATAACATTTAACAGTATGAAAACACCATATGATGACAAGATAAAGCTAAAATCAACGATAATAACATTCGCATAATACAATAGTAATGAAAGAACGAAATGGAATAAGAATCAAACAGGTTTAAAGCCAAAGATGAATTGGTTTCCTATATTCTTTCTTAAAATCACATGCCCATACTGTAGTCCTGGAAGAATTTTTTTGGATAATAGACTCTTAAAGATGGAAAAAATTAATTAATACATAAATAATAACAATTAACCATGTTGTAGCATCCCGCTCTGGTGCACTGAGAAAACTTATTCTTTGAGGACACTTGCTCGCAAGTGATCTGGACTTTTATGATGATAAAACATTTATCCTTGATGATGATGTGTTATGATAGATGACATGATGTTTTACTTATTTGACATAGACAGGTGCTATTGACTCAGTTTTATTGAGTGTGAAGGGTTTTGGACCTTGAGGATGCAGAGGCATCGATGGGACCCCTTGGACTCTGGATTGAGTCAGGAAGTGTGCTATTTGGGTTGATTTATTTACTGTGATATTTCATTGATTTGATGATATGATATGGACATGTTCTGACATGATTGTTGATGGTGCAGGATGATGATAGCTTGCCGACCAGACTCACATATGGAGTAAAGGGGCCACACATGATTTTTAGAGAGGTTGAGGGAGAGGTGTGGACAACAGCCCTGCCACAGCTTACTAGCACTCCCGCCGTGGCTCAAACTGTAGGCTAATGATTACCTAGTTCGAGAGGATCCACAATGTCGTGAGGGAAAACTGTGACAGTCGCTCACGATGATTCTAAAGGGCGCGCAATAAGGCGGGGGCCTTATTCCTTAGAGCCATTAGTCTCCCACAAGTTCACCTGGCGGAGTGTTGACTCGAGGGGTTATAGATGTCTACCAATCAGTCAAGTTGGCAAGTGGCACCCTTGGAGCACATGGTGCATCCTGAAGGGCACGTCGCGCGAAAGAAACACAAGTTTGCGAGTAGCACCCTTGGAGCACGTGGTGCATCCTAAAGGGAACGTTGTGTAAACGAAACATAAGTTGGCGAGTGGCATCCTTGCAGCACGTGGTGCGTTCTGAAGGGCACGTCGCATTGATGTTGATGAAGAAACAAACCTAGATGGCCATAATACATTAACGCCTTAAGAAATCCTTAAACAACTTCCCTAACCAAGTGTCACCCAGTTCAGAATCTAAGTCCTAAGTCTAAAACTTTTTAGGGTAAAATTTTAGTCTAACCTTAAGAAAAAGGACCCTAAAAATAAAAATAAAAATTTAAACAAAAACCCACTTAAGTAATAGTTTAGTCTTCATAAAATTCTTGGGGTAAATGAAAAGAGGAAGAATTTAATTAAAAATAGTGGATTTAAAAATTTCAAAGAAGAAATTATTCATTAACTTATGGAAGTACAAAGATATTAAATTAATAATAAAAGTGAAAGATTTAATAACGCAACTGCCATTTTGGGCTTTAATAAAAAGTGGAAAGAAGGGAATAATAAGAATTAGGAAACTAAGTAATGGAGGAAACTTAATAAAGGAAAGATGAGAACTTATGGTAAAAAGAAAGGTCAACATAGTAAGGAATCTGCAATTAAGAACCTGCTAATCTGAGCTAATTTAGTAACATCTTTTTTTTTAGGAAAGCATTTAAAACATGTAAGGTGATCTAGGAACACCTAGGAGTAAGTTTAGGAGCAACTCTAGGTGGGTGAGGAAAATGAGTCTTTTAATAAATTAAAGAAAATAATTATTGGAGGAAAGAGGGTGATGGACGACACTTGTCCGAAGGAGAATATTTATAATATTTTTATTGAAACTTAATTTAAATGTGATTTAGGGAAAGTTGGTGGGTCTCCAAACTCTATAAAAGAAAGGGGTGATGAGGAAGAAAGGGATCGGTTGTTAGTGTAACGTTACGCTGCCGGAATTGTGACTTGACTGATTACTTGTGGGGAGTTGGGGTTTTCTCAGCTTGGATTGGAGTGGTAGCTCAGCCTTCGTAGGCGAGATGGGAAACTAGATGTTCCATCTGGAAAGTGTGTGGCCCCTTTGTGGCTCGGGGGGCTAAGGGGGAAGCAGAGTACCCCTAGCGATTAGCTGGGAGGTACCGGTGAGGTCTCAAAAGTCGGCGAGTGGGAGCGGCACAGAGCGCGCGGATGACACATGGAGAAATCGATAAGGCAACGATATGTTTTCCATTTTCCATAATAGAAGGTATTAGGACACTGGCCCTCTCTTATTATTATCAGCATTGTATATTGGCTTGATGAGATAAAATACTTGACTTAAAGATGTGTCGGTTCTCGTTGGAATGATTGGTTCCTCTTTTTGTTCTTCGAGGGTTTTTAATTTTGTGACAGATATAAAAATAATTCTTCTTAACCCTGCGGTTGTTATATATTCTTCTATGATTTATCGTTCCATGTTTTTCTGTTATCCTGAGCGCATCCTCATGGCTAGATAACACTCTGGCATTTGCTAGTGTTAAGACCGCTAGTGTAATAATATATTTTCCTGTCTGGCCATGGCTCAGACTGCATTTCAGAACAGGCTATACTACTCTGATTGTCATCCTAAGGACTGTGATAACCCATGAATTACCGCTCTGCATTGATTCTGCTGCGCTCCTGGATAGATTTAGTCCTCTGGCAAAATTTTTCCCTGGGAGACTGTGTTGCCTTGAAACTACCATCTGTTTCTAGGAAGTTCCTTCCCTACGCTAGCTGACAGCTAGAATGCCCCATCGTTGGAGCGTTGGTACAATGACCAAGAAGTTATTTTATTAAACAGTATGTATATCCCTTCAGGTGCGTTGGCACCAGCTTAAACTTTGATCCGCCCCCTTTCTTTTAAAAAAAATACCCGCTGTAATTAATTTTTTGTTTTTTTTTTAAATAGATAGAAGAAAAAAAACAAAAGTGATTTTGCTCTGCCCCTTTCCTACGTAAAAAAAAAAAAAACCATGAAATTTCCGTGTAATTTTGTCCTCTGCATGCTAGCTTGGTATTGGAATGACTGGATGGCAGTAGCTCCTACTCCATGTGATTGGGTTGTTGGGTGCTTGTCCGTTGGCTTGACTAGTGTTGTGTTTCGGTTTTGAGCTCTGGCTTGACTGGTGTTGTGTTTTGGTGTTAATCTTGTTTCCTTGCTTGAAAACGGGGTTGGGTAGCTGTAGAATCACCCACGAGGTGTCTACCCAATAGTCGATGGTGGTGGTAATCTACCACGAATTTTTTTTCTTTTAAGTGATAACCAGGACGGTGTCGTTGTTCTCTACCACGAGTTTGGGGAAAGGACTGCTCTCGGCGTCCATCATTTGTTTCCCCCGAACTGTTTGCCGAACGGTATAACCGTTGTTGTAGACACCACGATTTTTGTTTTTATCTTTGGGGACTGTCACTTTGTATTTTTCCCGGACGTGCAGGAGGGTCGTTCTCATCATTTAATGATTAATGTCCTCATTAGCCGGTTTATTATGGCCTTTCCCATGACTGCTGCACCACGAAAGTCACTGGCGGTCACTTTAAAATAAAATAAAATAAAATATTTTTATCTTTACTGATTGAATGGTTTTGCACCATGTACAGTGAAGCATTATGTATGAGTCATGCTCAGTCACACTTTTTAGTGTATAAATAATGCATTCTGCATAGAATTTTTAGAGTGTTAATGTTGGAAGAAGGCTCGTCTCTTTGTTATGCTATCATTCTTGTTCATGTTCTCTTTTAACAGGAAAAATCCATCATCCACTTTCTTTCGACAATATCATTGCCATTCCTCTTTGAAAACAATGGCCCCAATCAATCTATTATCACTGCAGGAAAGTATTGAATGTATTCCAGCATCAAGCAATAAAACCCTTATCGAAACTTACAAAGTACTAATAATGAGCATATAAGAATTAATAAAGAGAACCTCACACTTTCACGATATTTAATAAATAACATTTAAAAAAAATCTTTCCTTGACATGAGTTTCCAGAGTAACAAAATTCAATCACAAAATACTTTCAATATCTTTAAGATAAAAATATCTTTAAGATAAAAATATCTCCAATATAAAAATATCTCCAAAAAGGTAAGGCTATTTGTTACATGTCAAAATTGTTCAGATGGATAAGTGTCGCATTGTCCCTATCAATCATCGTAAGTGTCGCATATTCCTGTCAGCTTTCGCAAGTGTTGCAAGTTGATTACTAGTGTCGCAAACAGAGTTTAGACATGATGCCGTGATAACGACACTGAGGGAGCACTTATGGCACATCACATGGCTCATTTAAAGGAAGAGAACTGGTTCACTAGAATCAAAAGGATCTTGACACATGAAAGGAGTTCTGAAACTAAGGTTTGGAGAGGGAACACTACCCTAACATAGCTGCAGAAGCGCTGGCGCTCCCCTATCATGTCTTAGGGAGCGTTATAACGCTCCCTAGACCCTTTTTGAGGAGCGTTCCCCATCTTAAGAGCGTTGGCGCTACCCCAACGCTTTCCAAGGAGCGCTACAACGCTCTGTGAACCCTTCTGAAAGAGCGCTCCCTAATCTGAGTCAGTTGTTAGCCCTTTGAGAAGAATAAGGAGAAGAAAATTTGAGAATAGGAGGCTGTTGTGCTCGAATTCTTGTTCTCATCACCAGATCCCTGATCTATGGAGAAGGTTCCCAACTGGTTCTAAACATAACTCAAGAGGTTAGGCTCCTCCCAACCTATATAAACAGGCTCTATGATGGTGGAAAGGGGGAAGAATTGGATATGTGAAACTTATGGTCTTGGAGGAAACTTACAGTCAGCCAAAGGAGACTGATCAGTGAAGCTGCTGTTATCCAAGTCATGGATCTTTCAGGCAAGGGTTAGACGAAGAGGACTTGACGAAGCTGTCGCATTCGCATCTACGATTGTAAGTACTGCTGTCATTATTCTCATTAATATGACACGCTTGGCCTGTTTCTTTCTAGTTTGTGTCTGATGTTACATGAGCTTATCATTTAATGGTAGATCTATTTTCAAGCTAATATCAATAGAGTAGGAAGTAGTCGTATCTTGTTTTGCCCGCAGAACTCAGCGAGGGGCAAAGGATTGGAGCGCAACTCAAAGCGTGTAGGGACAAACGTCGATAAAAAGGTACTTCTATCATCCTTCCTTCTCATGTGTTAGTTTAGATAGATTTGAAAGAAATTCAGTGTCCACGTTAACCACTTTTCTGTCTAGGGTTAAGGTCAAGCCCTAGAGGTCGATCTACTTGTCCGCAGGCAGATTTTCCTACCACAGAAACTGGCGACTCCACTGGGGAGATAGCCTCAATTCAAAACCTCTTGTTTGGATTTTTCTCCTCATTGACCTTGGTCTGTCTCTTGATTGTTTCAGACCTGGTTTACCCCTCTTTGATTAGTTTCATGAGCTGATTGGCTCCTTACCTTGTCACATTCAACATATTTGTCAAGTTCAAATCTCAATTTTTGAAATTTTTTGACATTTCTGGGACTTTTAGACCCTGGTGCCCTTGACCTAATGTTATCAGAGTGCCAGTGCTTCTTGTAGTCCTACACAGAGCACTATAACGCTCTTTGCCCTTGGCAACAGAGCGCCAGCCTCCTTTTGGCCCAAAAACCCTCCACAATTGCATTTTGTAGGGTTTGCCTCTGTGGCTCTTGTGCTGAGTGATCTAGTGAGTCAATTTTTCTTCCTGTTTAGCCTTGACATCAGTCTTGTTGAAGGACAAACACCTTGTTGAGTGGATCTTACAGCCTTCTTCACTATTTTCATTGAGTTTTTCTATTGAGTGAAATTTGAAATTTATGCATTTTTCTCATCTCCTCATCAGATTGAGTAAAAAACTTTGGTGAAGGTCATCAAAGGCCTATAGACCCCTTCATCTTGCTTTGAGTCAAGGTCCTTATTCTTCAATTTTTGCTTTTTGGGTGTAAATTTTTGTTTTTTCTCTTTGATTGCTTCCTCTTTTTCGCTTTTTCGTTTTGATTGATACGATGGGTGTATTGTTTGTGTTACTCTTGCTTACGCTAGTTTGGTTTTCATTTATACCAAGAAGATAATTAGCGAAGATACGCATTGTGATTGTGTTGATCATCATCCATACGCAAACAATAAAGATATTTTCATGGTTGATTGATCATGTTATAAGGCATTTGAAAAGTTTTGCATTACATTAGAATTTGATTGAGAAAAGAATCATTTTGAGGGCATTCCGTAGTTGTGCTTGTTAGTGAAAGAACTCTCTCTCTCCCTTAGCTAGATGTTCATCAAAAGGAAATGATTGATTATCATGCTTGATGCACTCTTTGGGTCAGAGTCTTAATTCCACTTGTTTCACTTCCAT
>JASDQU010680849.1:3740-43706 GCA_032191745.1 Picea mariana | reverse complement strand
ATTATCCATCAGACAAACTTGGGTCCATTACCCAAACCTGGGTTCTCCAACTTCTCATGGCCATAACTCTCTAACCGTGAGGAGTTATGTGACATTCCACATACCACCGGAAATTCCATGAAAATAAATATCCATATAGGATAGTTTAAATGAAAAATTCACTAACCTTCATATCATTATTCCACAAATAATCATGGTTTCTCTAATCATACTTCTAAAATAAATCAATCCGTAAAGTGTCTTCCCGTGAGGGTTTCACCATAAGGGGACCACTTTGGAGTTCATCCATTTCTACTTACTATAAAACATGAAAAGACAATAACGAGTCATATTTACATCAAACAATCTTGGGTCCATTACCCAACCTTTGTTCTACGGGGCTTTCTTCAAGGGTTGACATCATTGACAACCAACCTTAATCAATAGCTTCTTCCACTGATACGTTCTTCCATTCAATGAAGTACTCCATAATTGCTCAATTTATTAGCTTCTTAATCCTTGTTTCAAGGATTGTTTCTGGTTCTAGTATGTTTTTCACTTCTTCAATAATCTCTGGTAAAATAGTTTGAACTGGTATCTTGTTGTTGATTACCTTATTTTAGCAAGAAAATTGAAATACTAGATGTACAAATGAAGATGGAGGAAAATCCGATTTGTAATCCATACTTGCAATCCTTTTCAAAACCTTATAGGGGCCATAATATTTGGGTGCTAATTTATTTTCCTTATTTTTTTTCTTGAGGGACATCTGTTTATCTGGTTGTAGCCTAAAAAATACCAAATCCCCGAGTTCAAATTTCATTTCACTACAATTTTTTTCTTCTTGTTGTTTCATCCTATTTTGTTTCATAACCAAGTTGTCCTTCAATAGTTTGAGAACCTCTTATAGGTTCCTTATGTAGTCCTCCACTTCTTGAAACTTTTTATTCCATTTTAAAGGTGATGTAATGAATGTAGGATGATATCCATTGAGTGCCATAAATGGGGATATTTTTTCTGAAGTATGGAAGGATGTTTTGTATATCGTTGGTATTCACTGCAATATCTCTATTTTATTCTATTATAATAGATTTGTTGCATAAAAAGTGGTATGATAGCACTTTCCTTGGCAGGATTTGTGGGTTAATTGTTTCCAAGGTAGGGAACTGTTCTAGCATCTTTAAGCTACATAGATTTGTCATTCAATGCATAAATCTGCAGTTGTGGAAACATACACACAGGAAATACAAGAGGTACTTAAGCTCACATTATTGGACACCATTGTAACCCCTGTTGGTACCCCTTGGAGTGGTAGCGCATCAGAAAACACTTGTATATAGACTTTTTCTTCCACATACCTCTGGTATATCAGGAGACTCCCTAGTTATCCTGAAACTAGCCATAGATCAACCGATTGGTTTCCTGAATGCTATAATGCCACTGAGAACAACACTCGAGAATATACTCTCTAGTATCTGGGTAATCGGGTAGTATAACTAAGGGTACAGTATAACCTCCTTAGTTAGTGCCCTGAGATATTGGGTCGAGTACTATTGTTGGACCCTAGATGTATATCATAGAGCTATAGTACAAGGAAAACCCTTGTTTGTAGGAACCATGAAAACCCTAACCCTTGGGAAGGAAAAAAAACAGAAAAGGAACAAAGAAGATATATTTTCCTGCAACCTTTCCTCCGACATTCGGGTTACAAAAATTACAACAAGAAAAGGAAAAGAGAAGATATATTTCCCTACAACCTTTCCTCCTGCATTTGGGTCATGAAAATTACAAGAAGAAAAGGAACAGAGAAGATCTATTTCCCTGCAACCTTTCTTCGTGCATTCGGGTTACGAAAATTACTATACTTTGTTTTCATTTTTTCCTTTTAATAATTTGGGAATTTCGATACTACAATATTATTTATATCTGCATAAAACCCTAGCGAATTAAAAAAAAAAAGGAAAAAGGAAAAGAAAAAGGGAAAAATAAAAGGAGAAAAAAGAGAAAAAGGAGAAAAAAGGGACCTTCCAACACCCTTATTTGAGACATATCTCATTAGATTCCCATTTTTGCTTGGATGGTCATGACACCTATCATTTTAAACTTTTTTTTACCTTTCCAGAACCTTATTTTAGACCTATCTAGTTGGATTCCTCTTTTCCCCTTAATCGTTGTGATACCTATCATTTTAACATTTTTTGTTACCTTATTGCACCCTTATTTGAGACCTATCTCATTGGATTCATCTTTTTTCCCTAATCTTTATGATACCAATCATTTTAAACCTTTTTTGTTACCTTACCACACCCTTATTGGAGACCTATATCATCAAATTCCTCTTTTTTCCCTGATCATTGTGATACCTCTCATTTTTAACTTTATTTTCCACCATGGCCCACTCATCCACTCATGGCTTTGACCCTCCAAGAAGAAACCAATCAGAAACTTACTTTCCTTCAGGCCCAAGTGAATAGGGACATTCCATCTATTCATGCAAAAATGGACTATATCCAAGCCCAACTCGATACACAAATCACTGAAGTTCATTTTTCTCTCAATGAATTCATAAAAGAATTCAAGGGTCCTTCCTCCCTATGAACCACCTCTCTCTACTGAAGATTTTGACTCAAACAAACCTCTACACTTTCATTCCAACTCCCCACCTTATGACCCCCTTCTCCCTAGAGTTGAGGTCAACAATTTGTGGATTGGATCCACAATCCTTAGATACACAGATGGGACATTACTTCTCCCTTCATGTTATCACTAATGTGTTAACCAATATTCGTTATGGAATTATCTTTTTGGATCTGGAAAGATGGAAATGGTGGAAATGTCACCGCAATGCATGCCAAGGGTTTGTTGCTTGGTCACAGTTTGTTGCAGAGTTGTATGAACGATTTGACACAAAAACCCACCATTTAGGACATTTGACCAAGTTCAAATAGTATGGAACAATGGAATATTATATTTTTCCTTTTGAGAATTTGGCTTTCTGAACAGAGGGAATGACAGATGCTTTTTTCAAAGAATTCTTTATCAATGGCCTCAAACATGAAATTCATTGCCAGATTATCATGGCTCTCCCTCAGACTTGTTTGAATCCTCTAAGCTTTCCAAGGAGGCACAATAGGTCATCTTGGCCCAAAGAAGAAAACCCCCTTTTGTCCCTCGCCCCAAACCCAACCCCCGTGCCCCTCAGGCCAATCCTTTGAAGGTCCACATTTTAACATGGACAAAAATGGTTGAACGCCAACTCAAGGGTATTTTCTATAATTTTGATGATAAATACTTTCCAGGGCACAAGTGTAAATAACAAAAATGTTTTGTGGCCATTTCTGAGGATGATCCTGATGAATATGTTGAGGTTTCACCTTGTGTAGTGATACTACCAACCAATGATATTACACCACCCTTAGATCCTCTTGAATTTAAACCATTGATCTCACTATATGCTCTCATTAGTTTTTTAGCTCCTCAATTGGTTACATTAAGCACATGAAAGTCATCATCATAATTGACAGTGGAAACACTCATAATTTCATTCATCGTCGCCTTTCCCAAGAAGTCAATTTCTATAACCACATTGTCAACACTTTTCAAATCATGATTTCCAATGGTGGTTCCATTGAATGTGGAGGGTGTTGTGAAAATGTTCACTTACAAATTGGTCAGTATAACTTGAAATATCACATGTTTTCTATTGACAAGGGTGGTTGTGGCATTTTTCTTGGTGCGGAATGGTTACACACCCTAGGATCCATACTCATGCATTTTAATGATTTGACCATGCAATTCCAATAGGAAGGAAAACAATGTAAACTCCAAGGCATTACTGCAGGATCTCCAAATATCATTTGTTCCCACCACATGGAAAAGTTACCCAAAAAAGATCATTCTAGTATCATTTCCCAATTCCATTCCAGTCAAGTAGTTGAGACACCCTAGGTACATCCCGACCTTCAAGCTATCCTTTCACACCATCACACTATTTTCAAAACACCCTAGGGCCTTCGCCCCTCCCATGGAGACCATGATTATTCCATTCCTTTGATACCAGACAGTCTTTCTCCCAATGTTTTCCCTTATCATCATCCTTTTGCTCAAAAAAATGAAATTGAGAAAATTGTCCATGAACTGTTACAAGCAGGTGTTATTTTTCCTAGCACTAGCCCCTATTCTTCCACTATTGTCATGGTTCTCAATAAGGAAGTAACTTGGTGCATGTGTTCTCATTTTTTTTCCATTAACAAACTTACCATTCCCATCATAGATGAACTTCTGGATGAGCTTAGTGGGGCTCAATACTTTACCAAACTTGACCTCCATTCTAGCTACCACAAGATATGTATGAAAGAGGAAGACATTTCTAAGATGACATTTCTCACTAATGAGGGCCACTATGAGTTCTTGGTAATGCCCTTTGGTCTCTGTAATGCTCTATCCACTTTTCAAAGTCTCATGAATCATGTATTTCATATTTTATTCCATCAGTTTGTGTTATTTTTCTTTGATGACATTCTCATATATAGTAAAATGTGGCCAGTCCATCTTACCCTTGGAGATCAAGCTCTCCATATCCTCTTCATGCACAAAATTTTCCTTAAAAATTCTAAATGTGTTTTTGGTGTCTCTGAAGTTGAGTACTTGGGTCATATTGTTGGAAAATATGGTGAAGGGTGGATCCTAAGAAAATTGAAGGTATGCAAAACTGGCATTGCCCCAAAACTCTTAAAATTATACGTGGTTTCCTAGGTTTAACGAGATATTATTGCAAGTTTGTTCAAAATTATGGGAAACTTGTGGCCCCCCTAACAACTCTCCTTAAAAATAATTCCTTCAGTTGGACTCCAAAAACAGACCAATCCTTCCAATCCTTGAAGGATGTTATGTGCACTACTCTTGTACTGGTCCTACCTAATTTCACCAAGACCTTTGTTCTAGAATGTGATGCCTCAGGGAGAGGAATTTGGGAAGTCCTTGTGAAAAATGGATGCCCTTTGGCTTTCAACAGTAAACAGTTGTTAGAGCAACGTTTCTACCAATAGATCTATGAAAAATAAATGATGGCTATTTTTCATGTAGTTGATCTATGATGCCCTTATCTATTGGGACAATGCTTCCAAATTAAAACGAACCATCAAAGCCTCAAGTACTTCCTTAAACAACACATTTAATCCCCAGAGAAACAAAAATGGGTGACCAAGCTATTTGGATATGATTATGAGATCATTTACAAAAAGGGTAAAGAAAATGTGGTGCTTGATGCTCTTTCTAGAAAATATGAAGAAGAAGGTTCCCTCTTTTTCATCTCATTCATTGTCGCCAACTGGCTTCAGATTGTATGCCAGGAATGGTTGCATGACCCAAAAACATTCATCCTCTTCCAAAAATTGCAATAGGATCCTTAAGATTCTCTAGGGTACTTTTGGCACAATGAAGAGTTTCCCTATATAGTTTTCCTCTATTTAAGAAAATAGCTGGCCCTTAAATCCAAGGTGATCTCTGAGTTTCATGCTTCTCCTACTACAGGGAATTTTGGTTTTACCAAAATTTATGAACGCGTCAAATGCTCCTTCTTCCGGGAGGGTATGAAATAGAATGTCCTCACCTTTGTGGAATAATGTGATATATTTCAATGCAATAAGGGTGACACTTTCAAAAATCCTGGCACACTCCAATCGCTTCTGATTCCACCTACTATTTTGATGAATATTTATATGGATTTGATTTTGGGCTTACCCAAATCAAGAAATAAGTCAATCATCATGGTGGTAGTGTATCGTCTCTCCAAATATGTTCATTTCTATTCTCTTCAATACCCATTCACAACATCTAAAATGGATCAAATGTTTATGGATAATATCTTCAAACTTCATGGAATGCCTAATTCTATTGTTTCTAATTGTGATCCAACTTTTACTAGAAATTTCTAGCAAGAGTTATTCAGGCTCTAGGGAACCCAATTTCTGCTTAGTACATCTTGTCATCCCTAGATAGATGACCAAATAGAAGCAGTCAACAAGTGTTTAGAAACATATTTGAGGTGTTTTTAATCAAACCGACAACATCAATGGGTTTAGTGGTTACCTTTAGCTGAATGGTGGTACAACACCTCTTACCATATAGGCACTGACATGACTCTGTTTGAAGTCATCTATGGACAAATACCACAATCAGTTCTCCCATACATGCCAGGCATCTCCAAGTTTCAGGAGGTTGACCGCAATCTTACAACCCATATGACCATTCTTCGTACTCTCAAAGAAAATATGGTCATGGCTTAGAACCGCATGAAGAAACAAGTAGATCAAGGTCATTTTGAACATCAATTTGCTGAAGGGGACCAAGTGTTTCTCCATCTACAACCATACAAAAAGACTTCACTCAAATATCAGATTTCTTGAAAACTGGCCCCAAAATTTTATGGTCCTTATACTATTCTCAAAAGGGTGGGACAAATGGCCTATCAGTTAGCTTTACCCAACAACTCCAAGAGACATCTTGTTTTTCATGTCTCGTTCCTAGAGAAAGTGATTGGCAACAAGTGCCATGCTCAGACCAGTGTACTAGATTTGTATGAAGAAGGTTCCATTTGGTTGTAGTCACAAGCCATATTGGACTAGCGAGAGGATCATGTTTGTCAGTGCACCATCCATGAAGTATTAGTTCAATGGAAGGATACTCCACCAGAATATGCCACCTAGGAGTGGGCTACTATTCTGCAGAAATTTCCTCATCTTAAGCCTTTAGGACAATGCTCTTTTTTAGGGGGAGGGCATGTTAGGGACCTAACCTCTCTAACCCCTCACATAGATAGAATAATATATTTTCCATGTAATAAATTCTGACATTAGTTAATAAGGCCTATTTAATAAATATGAACAACTCAATGTAAGAATGCCTAATAGAAGCTTCCACTTCTAGTATGATATTTATCTAGAATGTTCTTTAGAAGATAGAATTAGTATAAATAAGAGTAGGAGACATGAGAAATCTTTGTCTTGAGAATTATTGTAATAGAGATTTTCTCTATTGGAGGTTTCCCCCTCAAAGAGGCAAGTGAACATTGTTTCCTATCAATAAAGGTATTATTTTGGTTTTGTGGTTCCATATATTTTGTTGTTTCGTTTCTATATTTCTATTCTATGTTGTTATTCCATTGGTATTCACTTCAATATTTTTATTTTATGCTATTATAATAGATCTGGTTCCTAACACAAAGACATACTTCTACAAATTTATTCACAATGTCAGTTTTCCAATTAGATTGAGGGTGGTAAGATGAGCTATGAGCCAATTGAGTACCCAAACAAGAAAATAATTTAGTCCAAAAATATCCAATGAAAATTGGATCTCTTTCACTTACAATAATCTTTGGTATTCCATGTAGCTTTTGAACTATTTCCATGATTTTTTTGGCTACTTTAATTGCTTTAAAATGATGAGAAAGAGATAAAAAAAAATGGCATACTTTGTCAATCGATCAACCACTACTATG
This sequence comes from Picea mariana, assembly GCA_032191745.1. NCBI lineage: Eukaryota > Viridiplantae > Streptophyta > Pinopsida > Pinales > Pinaceae > Picea > Picea mariana. The sequence continues at coordinate 36,226 of JASDQU010680849.1, read as the reverse complement.
ATGATGGTATTTCCTTCAAATTTGAGTAAACATGTAATAAAATCCATTGAAACTTATTCCCAATGTTGACTTGGTATAGATATTGGTTATAGGAGACCTTGCATATTTATTGTCTCTCCCTTATTTTGTTGGCATATCAATCTTTCAAACACAAAATTTTGAACATCAATTTTAAGACCTTCCTAGAAAAATTCCTTCTTGATCATGTGGTATGTTTTGGAGAATCTTGAAGGTCCTCCCATAGGAGAAGTGTGAAATTCTAGAAGGACCTTCTATTTGAGTTGGGAATTATTACATTAATATAGGCAATAATGATGACGTAGAAAATAAATATTCCATTAAAAATTATCTAATAAAGTGGGGTCCTCATTTAGTTGTTAAATGATCTTTCATACATCTTGATATTTCTTCCATTCTATCCTTGCTTCTCTAAACCAATCAGGTTATAGAATAGAAATAACACATAGTAAACCTCCCATTTCTTCTTCTTTCCTTTAAATGACATCTGCCACAACATTATGTTTTAATTTTTTTAGATAACTTCAAAGTCATAACCTAACATCTTTGTAACCCATTTTTTTTTCTCTTTTGAAGATAATCGTTGCTCTAAGAAGTATCTCAAAATAACATGATCTATTTTTACTTTGAAGTGCCTTCCTATTAGGTAAGGGATCCATTTCTAAACTACATGTAGTATGACCAACATCTATTTTTCATAAATGGGTTTGAATAATTTCTTTCTGTTAAGTTGGCTTCTTTCAAAGGAAATGGACCTTCTTTCTTGCATTAAAGATGCATCAATTCCATGGCCTAAGGCATAAAAATCCACAATAAATGTTTATGGAAAGTCAGGTGTGGCCAGGAAGGGAGTTGTACACATAACGTCCTTAATTTTTTTTAAATTGTTGGTTGCTTCTTTAGGCCAATAAAATGCTTCCTTCTTTAATAATGTTATTAGAGTTTCTATTTGACCAAATTTCTTGACAAACTTGCAATAATATCTTTTCAATCCTAAGAATCCTTTAAGTTTCTTCAAGGTTTTAGGAATTTCCCATTCCCTCATAACTTTAATTTTGTTAGGGTCCCAAGATTTGATGTATATTAGTATGCCATCAAAAAATACTAACACATTGTCTAAGAAAGGGCTTGAAAACATCATTATTCAAGATTTGAAATGTTGAATATGCATCAGTAAGGACAAATGGCATAACTGAAAACTCATAATGACCTTCAAGTGATCTAAAAGTTGTTTTAGGAATGTCTTCATGCCTCATTATAATTTGATGATATCGTAAACAAAGATCTATCTTACTAAAGAATTTTTCTCCATGCAATTCATCTAATAATTCATCAATGATAGGAATAGGAAACTTATCTTTGTTGGTCATTTTTTTTAGTTGTCTATAATATGGACACATACATCGTGAACCATCCCTTTTTGTAACCATCACCACTAGTGAAGAGAAATGACTTTGGATAGGTTGAATGATATCGACCTCTAACGTTTCTTAGTTCATGCGCTCAATCTCATTCTTATGTGCATAAGGCCTAATGTTAGTTGGTACACTTCCTGGTTGAAAATGAATAATAGTGGCATGATCTTGAGTAGGTGGAAGACCTTTAGACATTTCAACAAATACCTTGGAATGATTGTTGATAACTATTTCGAGATCGAATGAAGCAAAGGATATAGATGTTTGAAGATCAAGTGAGCACAATTGTATAATTACACCTGAGTGTCCCTTTTTCAATAATTTTTTCATGTTATTAGAGGTTATCAGTTTAGAGGGTTTCCCTTGCATACGTATAAAATCAATTTCCTTTCCATGTGAGGAAAATGTCATGAAAAGATATTGATAATTGAGGGCCACTATTCCCAATTATTGTAACCATTGGACCCCTAATACAACATCATCACCACCCATTTGGGTGGAAATCATAGGTCTATCCAAAAAATACTCCATGTTGATCTTAATACTATAGAATTTCTATGAAAAGCTTTTGGTACCTCCATTTTCAATCATTACTTGAAACTTTGGTGTGGGATATACAAACAATTTTGATCTTTCGCTAATTTTTAATTGATGAAATTATGGGTACTACTAGAATCGATCAATATTGTTACCTTTTTCTTTTTGATGTATCCTTGTATCTTCATGTTTTTTGCAATACTGGAACTGGCCAATGCGTGACAAGATATTGTTTGAGTAGTCTCTTCTAGATCTGGATCTTGTGGCAGTTCCAATTCCTGATCTTCTTCCTCTTCACAGTCTATGTCCAATTATTTCTTCTCACTACATTTATGCCTCTTAATGTACTTGTTCTCACAATTGAAACATAGTCCTTTATATCTTGTTTTATCCATTTGTTGAGGTGTCAACCTTGTCTGTTGAGATACGCTTGTCTTATAAACCTTAAAACGATCTTTGCTTCCTATATATGCTCCAATGGTAGACTTGTGTGTATCCTCATTGTTGGCTTGAATATGACAAGGAAATTGCATAGCTTCCATAATTTTTTCATGATGTATTAAGAAAATATTATGTTTAATGTCTTATTTTAATCCACCCATGTAAGCTTCCAACAAATGTTCATCAATATCAACCCTTGAAAATCTGAATTATAATATTCAATATCACGTAAGTGCTTGATTCGTGTCAATTGACTGAAGTAGTCATGATCCAAAACTTTCCCATATTGTTCTTCTAACTGTCTTGTAAAATAAGGCATTAACATTGTGAAAGTATAATAAAGTGAAAATCAATAAGATGATGTTGAATATCAAAGTGGTATTGAAGCTACCAAAAACGTGAGTACGTGAAGAAATAATGGAGTTCATCCACCAAGCAGTGAGGCACTACACACTATGAAGATCATTAAGAAGAATCAAGGCACCAATAATGTATAAATATCATTATTTGATGTATCAAGTCACGTGTGTTGAAGAAAATTTAAATTTTTAGAAAGAAAAAGATCATAGAGAGTGGATGAATGTTATGGAAGAGAAATATGATTCCATTGTGAAAAATGACATTTGGGAACTAATTGAATTGTATAAAACTAAAGTTCCTATAAGGTATTCAAATCTATGTTCAATTATGATGGTAGTATATATAAGTTTAATGCTACATTTTTTACAAAATCCTACTCAAAAATGAAAAGGAAAGATTATGAGGACACATTTTCACCCGTAGATAAAATTAACGTTATGAGACTTATGATTTCCATAGCTACAAAGTACAATTGGGACTTAAAATAAGAAGTGTACATTGTTAAACTAGAAGTTTTTGTAGATTAGGTACAAGAACATATTGTATGGAGGTTAAAGAAAGAACTATATGGTCTCAAAAAATCTCCAAGATCATGGTAAATAAAAAATAATAACTTCTTCAAGAAAGATTCATAAAAAGTAAGAATGATCCAAATATTTACATAAAGAAAGATGAACAAATGAAAGTTGTTTTGATTTAATTGTATGATGACGATTTAATCATAGCATGAAGTGGTAAACATTTAATGGATGGAATCAAAAGATAAATATCATAGGAATTTGAAATAAAGGATCTTGGATAGATGCATTAAAGTTTAGGCGTTGAGATATTGAGGGGACATGGTAAAAATTTCATCACTTAAAGTAAGTATACAAAGGAACTTATCAAAATATTTAATATGAATGAATGCAAACCAATGTTACTCCATTATAAAATAATGCTAAGCTTTACATTGAAGATGAAACAAAATAAGTAAATGGTACTTTGCATAGACAATGTGGGAAGTTTAAATTACTTAACCACAAGAAGACCTAATATTGCATACTCGGTGGAAATACTTAGTTAATTAATGGCTCCATTGGAAGGATGCCAATATATTTACTCGATACCTAAAAGGAAATGTTGATTTTAGTATTAAATACACTAATAATTTGAATGTTGAGTTGATAGGTTATTCATATTTTGATTGGACAAGTGATCCAGATGATAGAAAATAAACCACTGGATATGCATTCATTATATGATTTGGGATTGTGTCTTGGAGAAGTAAGAAGAATCCACATGTTTCATTGTCCTCTACTTAAACGAAGTACAAGGCATTGTGCAGTGCTAACAATGAAACAATTTGGCTAAGGCTCATTCTTGAAGACATGGGAGAAAGGCAAGGAGTACCTACAAAAATTAAGTACGCCAATTAAATTTCAATGAAATTGAAAAACAATCCAATGTATCATGCAAGATAAAAACACATTGAAACTCAACATCATTTTGTAAGAGAAAATATTCAATCAATAGAAATTGATTTGATGTTTCTCACTAATATATGCACCAAGCCATTTGGAAAGACAAAATTTGTAATATGTAGAGATATGATAAGTATCATAGAGAATCCAGTTGTTCATTAAGGGGAAGTGTTAGAAATCAATGAATAAATGCAATTATTGGTAGATTTTTATAGTGTCAAAAGATTTTGAGGCTGGTAGATAATTGATAGTGTGGGAAAATTTTGAGGCTGGAAAACAATACTTAGATAGGTATATCCAATTCATATCCGATTTTGAGGGATGTGTTGATCATTAAAAATATTATATATGCATGTATATTTTCTATGAAATAGATAACAAATTCTTTTTGCATTATATTTATTTATTTTTTGTGTGTATTTAATTTTTGTTTAAACTAGTAAAGAGGAATATTGGATCATAGAAGCCAAATTTTATATAAATTGAATAACAACAAAATCTTCCATAATATTCCCTCCAATCCTCTATCCTCTATGGATGAAGCCAATGGGCATTCAAACTAAACAGAGATTCTGGACATCCTTCTTTATCCGATTTTACAGTTTTGTTTTTGGAAAAAGAGAAGTAGTAAATTAAATCTATGCAATTTTGTGTCCCATACATCAACCTAGGTACCGATTAATAATACAATATGTTGGAATGGATACACTAGTTAGATAGGTAAATGAAGGATTACACTTTATAGATGGGGTGGGGAGAACACACAGTTGTGGAAATTGAAATTAATATTAAGAAAACGTGGTGTAGAAGTGGTATTTGTGAGAATAGTATGTATGAAATCATTGGATGACCTATGTATTTTTATCGTGACAACAATTTTACACATTTTTTAGAGTACAACATTAACACCAAAAGTGGTTCAAAACATCTAATGTCAAAAAATATTCATATTCAATAAGCAATGGGAGATGATCGTGACACATTAGAAGAAGCGATATTTTCTTCCATGATCCATCATCTTAGATTCTATAAAATACCCAGCCACCCAAAGGCTGGGCTACACTACTCTATTAGAATACAACACACCCAACCACTAGCAGGAGGGACACGTTGCAGTCCCAAGACTCGGTTCTATAATATTATCTCAAAAACAAAATACTTCTCAACAATGTTAGAATCATACACACCACATGCATAAGACAAGCTCTAGGATACAACATAAAGAAGTAACAAATGTTCCATACACAACAAATAATCAACAGATAAGCACATTAAAAATACATATCTCAGAGATAATTAAATACACAGCGAAATAACATTATACAGAAAACAAAGAGAGCACTTATCTTTGCAAGTAAACGCTCACCAACTGGCTGCAGACCAAGGATGGTCCTCCCAACCATAGATACTGTTGTTCATTTACTCTCAAAAAAAGGTCAACCTCGAACCAGGGCTATGAATCCACAAGGATGGGTCCTAGGCTAAGTCTAAACACACAACAATTGGCTAATTATCTCTCAGGTTTCCCAACCTCACATCGAATCCTAATTTCCAGCTCTATTCCCCCTTGAGCCTGCACAACCCAAAGAAATGAACACCTTTCTATGCCATGTAGTCCCTGAGGTTGTTCCATTTCTCTCCAGGGCTCCAATGCTACTAGTAAGGAAATCTCCCTACTGGAAACTCCAAGGACTCTGAGTTGTGGAAAGTTCCATCTGAACTGTCATCAGTCTCATAACTAACATGCCTCTCAACACTTAAGCTATCACAGCCCTTCCAGCACTAAAAGAAATCAAAGTACACCAAATCACTTCTACCCAGCCTGCACAATCCCAAGAGAATGGACCCCCTTCTCTTCCACACAGTCCCTCAGGTTTTCCATCTCCTTCCAATTCTCTAGTTGTCTAGTTAAGAATATCTCTACTGGGACTCTCAGGACTTGTAGTTGTGGACAGTTCTATCCAAATTGCCATCAAGATCATGCACACAGGCATCCATTCCCTCCTGGAATGATCAATAATTATTACAACCATTCATCAATTTCTCTCCTCTTTCTGCCATTCCTTTCCATGCACAACCCAAGAGAATACGAACTAGAAACAATGAGTTAAGAGGAAAGAAGAAAAATGGAACAAAACAAACCAGGGGAAGAAGACGAAGAAGACCCAAAACAACCCCCAAGTGATGTTTAAATCACATGAAGAAAAGAGCAACATGGCCTTCCTCCCAAGAATCTCATGTAACCCCTTTTCTCCATAAAATCAATTATGGGTAAAGTAAAATAATAATAAAAAGACTTAGCCCCTCAAGCCCCTCTCTTGTGCAATCATAGCCCCCTATCTCTTTTGTCCTTGTTGGTCTTACAACCAGTGGTGTATTTTATTAATGTATATGAAGTATTACATTTCCTAGGTGCTCTCGCCCCTTTTGGAATTTACCGAATCACCAGCCTAAGTCATATTTACATAATACATTATAGTTCATAAGGGTTATAACCTGGATGTTACATCCCCCTCCCCTTATTTTGGCATTGTCCTCAGTGCACAACACTATTCCAGTGTTAATCTACATAGGAAATCCAACCCAATCTTATATATAGAAACTATGGCCTAAAATTAAACATGTATACATAGGCATTCCGACCCAAAACATGTATAATGATCTTCAGAATTTATATTTCTGGAAACACTTCCAACCAACAAGTTCTCCTTCCCTCTCAACCCCACATAACCTAAAGAAATGAACCCCTTTCTCTTCCATGCAGTCCTTGATGATGTTCCACTTTTCTCTAGGGCTTCAATACACTTAGCTAGGACGTTTCAGAGTTGTGGCTTCCAGAACTCCAGCTGCAAAAATTCCATTGGACTTTCTTCATTCTATTCCCTTGTCATTCAGTTGCTCCAAAATCACCTTCTTTTCTCTCATAGTCTGATACTTTTCTAGATCTTCATCATTCATCCTTTTCCTACAACATTTCAAATCGACAAGCATATCAATTCACAATTTGTACATAAAATTTCCATTTCTAGTCATAATCTAAGAGTAAATTTTCATAATCCAATACAATACTTGTCTGTGTGGTTCACGGATCTGCATCCATATGGTTGTCTCGTTAACTTGGATAAATGTTTTCCTTTGACATACCCATTGTGTGCATGAACCCAATCAAGAGCTATCAAAGTCTCCTCTTCCTTGTGGTTACTCACCTTCCAGGTCCAGGCTCAAGCATCCCTTCTTTGCTATACAGTCCCTTAGCCGATCCATCTTTCCTGACCAAGGCTTCCTTGCACAATAATATTTCTAGGGACATAGGGTTCTCATGTCACAAAAATATCATTTTCCATTCTTTCTAGCTAGCATATCCAACATTGCATCTATATTATACACATACAATCATCATGAGATATCATTATAACCATTTTCAATCATAAATGTCAAATTTGTTTTATACAGGAAAACAAAATTTTCCAAGCATGAGCTTTCTACTCGTAATGTTTGGATATGCAGATGTAGATATCGGTCTTCCTTATGGGATTACATCCCTTCCATATCCAATACCATTCTACCTGCAATTTCTTCAATTTACATTCATCCAAAACAATTTGCCAGTAATTTATTAACTTATAATTCACAAAATTGTTTTATATAGGAAAAATAAAATTTCTAGACATGAGTTGTTGCTCATAATAATTTGGCTCTTGCAGCAATAGGCATTGGTCTTCTTTATGGGCTTACAGCACTGTCATATCCAAGACCCTTTCTTCCTGCAATTTCAACATTCCTCAGCCAAACAAATTGTCAATATCTCATGTACAATATATATATATATATAGCTTGTACATGAGATATTGACAATTTGTTTGGCTGAGGAATGTTGAAATTGCAGGAAGAAAGGGTCTTGGATATGACAGTGCATGGTAACAAGTGATCTTAGAATTGTTTAAAACTACAATTCAATTACTTCCATCAGTTCTTGACATTAAATGGAATTCAAATATTGATTGGAATGAACCCATCATTCTTTACACATGTATTATCAAAGACTCTTTCTAGAAACATCACTCTGTTTCTCCCAACAAAGCTTTTCTGTAATTTCTCATTATGTAGCTACTTTAACCTGCTACTTTCTTGTTGTAATATATAATAGTTCCTGAAGTGTTTTCAACTTCATGAGTTAGTAATACTCACATCATTTTAGTTGTTAGCTTAATCATTTCTATGTTATATAATTTATTCATGCATTCACCAAAATGAATTCAATAATTCCACTTGTAACATTTTAATAGCTCCAAAACTGATCTTGAAATTGTAACAAAAATCCAATAACCTTAAGCTAGTATTCATATTAAATATAATGCATCTATCCATAATTACCTCTTTTCAATACCACAGAATTTTCATAGTGCAACAATGTATTACTAATTAAAATGACAATCAATGAGCCAATACCCATGGCCACATCTACAAAATCCATCCATGCATTGACTACGTAATACCACATAATTATGTCATGCATTCCACCATGATGAGTTGGAAGGTCTAGCTAAGGACTCAAAAAATCATCCACACACTTCCTATTGATTTCCTAACTATTTGGTTACCTTCCTTTTCCACCCAAACACAACACCAAGAATATAATCCTTAAGTTCTCTTCAGTGTTGGAAAAGAGGTTGCAATCCAAACATTAGATATACAATAGATACCATTGATCACTCACATAGTGCTATAGCCCTTCCATATCCAACCATATTATGGTCTCACACATGACTAGCTCTATGTATATTCATTTTTTATATCAAGAGTATGTCTCCTGACTTGACCTGGTTATGATCCCATAACCACGCATAACATAATATGCAACAAACATTTATCTAAATTTATTCTAGCATCAAAAACATTTTCATACTATAGGCCTTTGGCCATTACATATCAATTTAAATATTGAAATTAGTTGAGGGAATTCTTACCTCAATCCCCTTCAACATGTATGCATCAACAAAAAATAAATGCATACATGCCTGGTTGTTATCAACCTACGTGTTTCTATCTAACCAACTGATATTTGTATAGGCTCACAAACTTCCTCCTTCATCATTTTGATCACCATTCTTGCCACCCTCATGGGTTTTCACCTAGATGTAAATAATAAGAAACAACAACATCCATGTATTTAACCCTGCTATATCATTTTTCCTAAATACATAATCCATCATTAGTCATAATCGAACATTATATCATAATAATAGACTATTCTAAGTTCACTAGCATGTTATATGCATATCCAAGCATGCACATATGAAAAATTACACATCCATATGCACCAATCATTTACTGTCAGCATGCCTACCAATGCATATGCATTTTAACTTCATTGTATGCCTTATGCACTCTAGTGCATTTCTGTTTCAATTCACTTATTTATTTATCTATTTATGTTGTAGTTGGTTTTCCTTGAACTCCTTAAGATCCTTGTTGAATTGTGTCATCCCATTCTTTTCATCTGCACTATGGTTCCCTGGTCTGAACACTTTCCAACCAAGTTCCACTTGGTCATTCTAAAATCCAACCAGTGTACTCAAATTGCGACAACTCCCCTTGGGTAGTCATGCCAAACTTACCTTAATGAGACATTCCAGTACCCTATAATGAAGTATCTCAAACATTCCATAATTCTACTACAACATTATTGAATCAAATACTCTTACTCCTAGTTCTTCATTAGGTTACTTCATTAACATTTCCCTGTGAAACCACACCTTTCACACTTAATACCATTCCCCATTGGAAGTCAATTTTCATTCAGTGACACTTTTCAAGTGAGAGAGCATTCCAATTCCTCTGCATTGGAATCCTCCTTCCATTGTGAACTTTGATATCAGAAGTGTATTTCTTTCGCACTTAAGCTTTGCAACTTCCTACACATTTCTACCTTCGAGGCTATGGAGCCTTACTTTTTTTTTCTATGCCCATTAATGACATTTTTAACCTGCTAGCTTCATATCCTATGTGAGGATTATTTCTTTTGTAGTACCTTATCCAACTTTTGTAAGCTTTTTCACGCCTCCATGAGCCTAACATATGATCCTATTCTTGATTTGATTTGATTATACCTCTAATCCTGCCAAACCTGCAAGCAATCATCTGGTTAGAATTATACATATTATACAAAATCGTCAATTAAATTTACAGATACCTTTTCTGTTTGATTTATGAAGAACATTATATCATTTATAACAGTTATCCAAAAATTGAATGATTCCTGGTCATTCTCCTCTAAATCATCTTTCCAATGATAGAAATCTCGCCCCAATTGGATATCGGAGTTGAAATCTAGGATCCCTAAAAAAACAATTTCAACCCCCTGAGCTGATACATAAAATCAAAAACTACAAAGGTGCTTCCTTCAAACCAAGTTCCATGTAATCATGACTCGAAACCGTGGGCTTAATCACCCTTTAGCACCCCGCTTTTTGTTTTTCTACACAGGAGCTTGTGCAAACACCAAGTCCGAGGGATGGTTTACTTCCAGGCCCTTTTTACCTTAGCATGAGACCAGTGCTGGGACCAAGTCCTTCAAACTTTGGCCTTTATACCTTGGCCTTCAGCTATTTTCCCTTGTCAACTTATGTTTTCCCTTGAAGTTTCACTTCACTGAAGCCTTTAATAACTCAACTAGAAAAGGTGGACAGTCGAGATTTAATCTCGTGTCGAATGGATGGTCCTGCCGTCATATAGAGGCTTCAATGAGATCAATGGATACAACTTAATCAAGCATTGATATGGATGACACTCAACCAATTCGGAAATTCAACGCTTCGAGGTATTTCCATTCTTGAGTCTTCCACTTCCCTGTAGTGGCAATCCTCTGAAGTACTTACCTATGATCCCTCTGCTGGATCCAATGGTCACAAGAACTCCAAGAGGGTCTTAGATCAATGGACCATGTGAATTTGCTACACCAGGTCTCTGGAACATTTCAACTCTCGAGCTGCTCAACTCCACTGGATTTATACCTGTTGAAGTGGTCTTAAAGTGACAATGACCACTTAGCATTGGTTAATGCCTCCTCTTACGCTACCCTTCAACTTCTTGATCTAACGGTCAAGAAAGTTCCCGAAGGGATGTTATATCGATGACCTTCATGCCCTCACAACTTCAGGTTTCAGTACATTTCACTAGTAGAAACCTGGAAACCCTCGGAGTCACATACTCCAAAAGCTGACATGGCCCTATGATGTCAACCAGGGTAACATGGACCCATGGAACATGTGCCATGTGTCACTAAAAAATGAACAAATCAGGGTCCAAAAGGTACTAAAACTGGAGGACATGTGTCCACACACGGCACCCCTTCCATGTGGCATAATCCATGTCATCAATAAACTTCATGACTCTAGGACTCCGGGCTTTGGAAGTTTACTGAGTCCAACACTTGCTACCTCTCGGATAGTCAAATGCCAAACTGAAATTGATGGATCATGCTCCTCCCACAACCAACAACTGCAATTGAATATGTCTTCGGATTTGGGGTTTCTCGCTCTAGACGACCCACATACTCCTGAATACTTGGTATATCTAACAGTCCTAAACACTCCCAAAATCCACTGCTCCATCTAATGGTTGATAATACTTCAGGACTCTAGCCTTCGGCAGTTCAAGATTTGCATGCCTACCAAGATCGCCGAAGCGGATAAGTTAAAAAGTATTACCCTTCACGCTTGGCCTCTATCGATGAACGACGATCAACAATCTAGATCTGACGACTGAGACTTAACCTTTCCCAACTTCTAGTTTTTCCTTCATCGGACGAATCCTACTCACTGACCCTCTGATCCAACAATCTAGATTTCTCTTGATCCCACAATGGAAATCGCTCCTAAATTCAAAAGGGATGGTAACAATCCTTTGATCCCTTACAAAGGATCTCCGACGTTCTAGCTTCTGTGCAGAATTTGCAACGCCATTCCTTATGAGATTTTAAACTTCAAGGTCCTAAATCGATCACAACTACGAGACTTTGACCAAAATACCTATCTCATACCAGCCTGGTGTTTCAAATAGAAGCTCTGATACCAAACTGTAACATACCCAACAACCCACAGGCTCGGCTATGCCACTTTAACAGGCTGCAACACACCCAGCCACTAGTAGGTGGGGCACATTGCAGTCCCAAGACTTAGTTCTCTGATCTTATCTCGAAAACAAAGGACTTATCAACAATGTTAGAAGCATTCACACCACATGCATAAGAAAATCTCCAGGATCAACATAAAAAAGTAATCAACGTGCCATACACAACAAATAATCAACAGATAGGTACATTAAAAATACATTTCTTAGAGATAATTAAATACACAATGAAATAACATTATACATAAAACAAAAAGAGAACTTATCTCTGCAAGTAAGCGTTCACCAACTAGCTGTATACCAAGGACGTTCCTCCCAACCATAGACATTGATGTTCATTTACTCTCAACAACAGGTCACCCTCGAGCCAGGGCTATGAATACATAAGGATGAGTCCTAGGCCAAGTCTAAACACACAGCAGTTGGATAAGTATCTCTCAGGTTTCCCAACCTCACATCGAATCCTAATTTCCATCTCTATTTCCCCCTCAACCCACACAACCCAAATAAATGAACACCTTTCTCTATCATGTAGTCCCTGAGGTTGTTCCATTTCTCTCCAGGGATCCAGTGCTACTGGTCAAGAAATATCACTACTGGAAACTCCAAGGACTCTCAGCTATGGAAATTTCCATCTGAATTGTCATCAGTCTCATAACTAACATGCCTCCTAGCACTCAAGCTATCATAGGCCTTTCAACACTCATAACAATCCAAGTACACCATCTATCTTCTACCAAACATAAACAACCCCAAGAGAATGGACCCCCTTCTCTTCCATGTAGTTCCTCAGGTTGTCCATCTCCTTCCAAGGCTCCAGTGCTTCTGGTTAAGAATCTCCCTACTGGGACTCTCATGACTTGCAGCTGTGGATAGTTCTATCTGAACTGCCATCGATATCACACACACAAGCATCCATTCTCTCCTGGAATGGTCAATAATTATTACATCCATTAATCAATGGATCTCCTCTTCCTTCAATTTGTTTCCATGCTCATCGGATGTAATTGGATAAATCGGTAAATGCGAACATAAACTAATCTCCCTAGATCCACTTGGATCTAGAACAAAACAAGACAGAACATGACGCTTTCCCTAAGTTTCTACCATTGAATTTACTACCAAAGAAGGAATGGATGACATACCTTAAGATATCACTTCCTTATATCTCTGTTGTCCCCGCTTTGCTCTGGTGCTCTTGTGAGATCAAATATGAAATGACACAAACCAACCAAAGTGAAAGCAACTGTAGTAGATTCAATGAAAACCTAAACATGTGATCAAGGAGTCATGTAATAAAATGTTAATTATTTTATGAGAAAGAAACATGCCATTTTATTATATAATGTGGAAGAAAGATACAACTAGATGCCTTGATGTACTCAAGTTCCTTCCAACAGTTCCTTGCTTCCCACACACTTCTTTCTCCAAGGATTCTGAGACCATGGATCTGATAGCTACTCACAATCTATCTTGACAAAGGAAAGCTCAAAGCCAACATAAATTTCCCAAGATCAATCCAACTCAAGCTAACTTTCTCCATGAGAGCTCCTCTCCTTTTATAAGTTGAAGAGGATAAGGTGAGGAGGTTAGGATGATCCCACTAAATCATGAAAGTGAGTAGTATCCAAACTGTTTAGAGGCCACCTCACCATATAAGCATCAAGAAGACACTCGTTTTTCCCACATACAAAGGCCATCGCACCCTAGCTATAGAGAAACCTGCAGAAACTTCGCAACCTAGCTATAGTGCAGTCTACAGAAATCAGGAATTTCCTCACCCTATCTATAGTGCAGCCTGTGAAAAATAGGCATTTCCTGACCCTAGCTATAGTGCAACATGTGGAAACCAGGCATTTCTGCACCCAAGCTATATAGCAGCCTGCAAAAATCCTCCTTAATAGGGTTTTTACAAAGGAAAATACAACTTCTTCTCTTAGGGAAAGTTCTTCTCCCTTCTTTCTTCAAACATTCAGGCCACTAACCCCTCTAAAGGAAACATATAGGTTTACATCATTAACGGTCATAAGGGTGATGAAAATAATGTGTAACAGAGAGCTCCCCAAAGTATGAAGTTAGAACAGAGTGATAGCTGATATACTTTGTCGAGTGTGTGTAGGGAACAAAGAACAGTCGGTCGGAAACCTGCCAACAAACAAGAAAATACAGTTCAATAATATATCATCACTGAGGTAGACATTCCTATACTCAGAATACTAATGACTCAAAGCATAAATTCTGACATGCAAAGATCCATTTCAAGTAAGATAGGTCATGGCCAACAAACATACAGTGTGGATCCATGCCATTATGACTCAAATATGAACATAGCCACCAAAAATACAGTGTGGATCTATGTGTTAAAGACTCAAATTTGAACATAACCACGAGACATACAATGTGGATCTATGCAACAGTACAAACTGAATATATTCCAATGCAGCCTGAATCTATCAAAAAAGATTCAGGGTCTTCATCTCTACCACTCTATAGTATGAATGTAACCATGCGATTACAGGTGCTGAAGTTGAACATGGTAGAAACCACTTGATTACTGATTATTAATGAATACCGTTAACAAGTGCGAGGGAAATCACCATTAATGTAAATGACTCCTAAGGTACACTAGTAAAATCCAACGTGTGTGAATTAATGAGCTAAAGTCGAACACTTGGCAGAATCTTTCGATCAGGGATCAATAATGAAAACCCACTGTTGAAAGTAAGGAAACCTGTCATTGAGGCATGCAATTTCCAAGGTACCAATTAGTTTTTAATTCTAATTCCTAGATAATGAGGTGAAGTCGACAGGAAAAGACTCATCACAGGAGGGCCTTAATGTATCCCACATCAATGACACGAAATGGGTAACAAGATTTGATGTAGATAAGAGTAACAAGTGATTTAGGAATAACTCAAAGATGGTTGACACAATAGAAGGATTAAAGACTGCATACATGGATGACGCAATAGAAGGATTTCTGGGTTGAACTTCTTTTTGAACAAATTCATGACACGACAACTGTCTTGGAAACACTGACTCAACAACAGGGATCACAGACCAAATTGTAATCTTATAAAGGAGTATGATCAAGAGACAAGAGGATTTTCCAACCTAGACAGAAGCGTGTGAAAGGGTGTCATGTTCAAAAGTGACTCTTCCAGAGAATACAGGTTTAGATACATTTCTTTCCCAATTTCCCCCCCACCATTTCTGGCAAGTACCTATTTATTTTTACGCAATATTGAGGAGGATAACATATGCTTGTAATGTAATCTCATCCTTAGAACGAGTACCTCGAAGTATGTTTAACGAACCCTAAGAAGGAGTGGTTCGGTCCCATATGGGTCTGTTGATGTGTTTTTTTAATGAGTCCAAAGAGAGAAAAATCAGGGGGTTTTCATGTTTATAGAATCTAAAAAGCACTTAAAGAGAACTCTCTCAGTTCCTTTTTCATAAAGTAGTCTGATGAGACCGAAAAATAGATAAACTATCACTCAACAAATGGTTTCTTCAAATACTTTAATGAGCGTGAAAAGAACAAGGTCGCTCAACAATATTTTATTGTTTAGAGAGTCTAAAAAGAGCTTAAAGGGAACTACAGTGGGTTCCTTTTTCGTATAACCTTTGCGAGTACGAAAAAGTGATAAAAGTATACTCGGTTACATTCTCATTGATTTATGAGCACGAGAAAGAACAAAGACTAAGCCCGGTAACTTATTCGCATGTATTTACAAGCATGAGAAAGAACAAATACTAAGCTTAGGATTGTTTTCATTTTTACGCAAGCTTTAAAACAAAACAAAACTATTCTTCGGATAGATTTTATTTTCACACAAGATTAAAAACTAAACAAAACTATTCTTGGAACTGGTTTCATTTTTACACAAGCTTGAACCAGAGGAAACTATGCTTGAGGTAGGTGGTTTCATTTTTACACAAGCTTGAACCATAGAATACTATGCTTGCGAATTCCCAACGCATGGTTGGTACTTAGCCCCCAGCTTAAGAATCTAATGGCTCAACTTCAGCATGAAGTCCAGAGGCTAGAAACATTTCCCCCTAAGCTTCATTTCATCCAACTGCAAAGAAGAATGAAAGGAAGCTTCAAATACTAGATGAAGGACTTGACTCAAATAGAGAGGGGGAAGTTGTTTCATTTTTTAACGATCTTGACACGTGAGAAGACCTATGCGCATAACCTCTATTTCATTTTTTAACGAGGTTTCCACAAAGACGCCAAAACTATCCTCATAGCTGGTTTCATTTTTTAACGAGCTTGAAATAAAAAACAATGCTCAAAACTGGTTTCATTTTTTAATGAGATTGAAATCAGAAAATCATGCTCAAAGTTGGTTTCATTTTTTAATGAGCTTGAAATCATAAAACCATGCTTAAAGATGGTTTCATTTTTAAATGAGCTTGAAATCAGAAAACCATGCTCAAAGTTGGTTTCACTTTTTTAATGAGCTTGAAATCAGAAAACCATGCTCAAAGCTGGTTTCATTTTTTAATGAGCTTGAAATCAGAAAACCATGCTCAAAGCATGTTTCATTTTTTAGTGAGCTTGAAATCAGAAAACCATTCTCAAAGCTGGTTTCATTTTTTAATGAGCTTGAAATCAAAAAACCATGCTCAAGACTCTCTTTTTGATCACAGCTTCCAAGAGGACAGTGCTCTGGAAGGACACCATGTCAAGGGATGAAACTCGGTCATGGCCTCCAAGATATCTTCACTCGATGGAATAAACACACTCTGGAAGGAACACGTGTTGAGGGCCACGATAGGGGTAAAGAGATCAGGCTCTAAAATCCCAATCGAAGAGATCACCATGTCAACTACCAGATCCAAATCATCAGAAGTTGAAGTCATGGGAGACAATGCCACATAATTAGCATGTGGCAGGGGTGATATTGTCTGCATTTAAGAACCATTTAGGGAGGTAATCCAGTCAGTACCGATGAATTAAAGTTGATCAATTATCACAATTATTCCATCGTGTGGGAAAGATATCACACAAAAAATATTGGACGCAATAGCTTTCATGGCATAGACATAATCCTGCCCAAGGAGTAAAGAGAAATCCAAGGGATCTTGGACTACCATGACATCAATAAAGACAATTTTCCCTCCCAAAGTTATAGGAAATTGAGGAAGGTTCCTAAAGGTTGACTGGTTCTTATGTTAAAAGCTAACAAATTCTGCATAAACGATGCAAGTTGAGGACAACCCAAAGTCTTCCAAGCAATAGAGAAAAAAATACTAATGGACGCACCTTCATCTATCAACGTTTGAGGAACGTTCTGACCACAAACCTACACTATAATCTGGAAAGGAATGTGAGAGGGAATATGAGGTCCAATTAGCGCACCCCAATTAAAAATGATGGCTTCGTTACTTGGGGGAGGTTCCACGAGAGAAGGAGGAATGCCCCCCGACATGGTAGATTCTGTATCAACAAGAAAAATGTGAGAAATATCAGGTTTACTCTCTAGCGAGAGAGTAGGATCAAATGATAATGATGTCAAATTGACCACTTGGGTTTCATTCTCCAAGGGGAGAATGGGGTTGACAGGTGGAGGCGAATCGACTGCTTTGGTTTCACTCTCTAATGGGAGAGTGGGATCGACTGAGGAGGAAGTTGGAACGACCACTTGGTTTGCACTCTCTGGTGGGAGAGTGGGATTGATCGAGGATGGGATCATATCAACTACTTGGTCAACTGGTTCAACTAAGGACATGACCATATTTACTACATGATCAACCAGATTGATCGATGAAGGGGCTGGATTGATCATTCCATCAACTATAGGTGGGTCGAGAGTAAGCTTGCGATAAGCAGCTGAAAGTTGGGGTTGTGAAACAATCATGTCTTATAATAATTTTGAGGCTTCATCCATACGAAGGAAAAGGTGAGTTAGATGACTCCCTTTTCATAACATACACGGGAACTTGACTCTACTTTTCTTCTTCCCAACGATATCTTGACTAGTTGATGGGAGGTCATCAACATATTGTTCAGAGGTTGACAAAATGGGTTGGAGAGGTTGTGTAAACCAAGCTTCTATAGCCTTGGATAGACCAGGGAAATCCTTAAGAAGATGGCTGCTCTTAAAAATCCTACAAGGGTACTTGGGCTTACGAGGTGTTTGGGTGATCTTGGCATCATCAACACTCCCAGCACAATTAACAGTAACTGGTTTCTTTCCAACATGTCTGGTAGTGGTTGGAAGTTTGGACCCTTGCTTATTTTTCTTCTTCTTATTCTTCCTTTTCTTCTTCTTCTTATCCACCGAGATACTAGCATCAGAGCTTTCATTTGATGAAGAAGATGAAATGGAAGAAGACCTTGCAAGTGGAGAAGGTGAAGAAGATCTTACTAGTGAAGAAGGTGAAGGATCAACATGAGGTTGATGTTCTTGGGGGGAAGTTCTTACAACATAAGTACTAGCTGCATTCGAGATTACTTGAGTGTAAAACAACCATACCGGTAATCCAATTGTGAGACCTGGAAGGCTCAAAGTAGCGATGTGAGGAGGACCAATGTTACCATAAGAAGGAAAAACAAAAGGTTCCCCTAGAATAGGGGTTCCTTCATCGGTCGTTCTGGGAACAGACGCCATTAAATAAAGATCCAACCTAGAGTCTGCTACGGAGAACAAACAACACATGCTAAAAATATAGTAAGCAAGCAAGAAAACAAAACCTTCTCACAATGAGCACACTAGTTGGTGATGAAATCCAACTTCGTGGGAACAACGTAAGAAGGGGCTGAGATAGAGTGGGTGGAAAAGTTACATTGACAACCTGCTTAATAGACTTACGCCTGGGTGCAAGACCCCACACATAATCATGGGTATACCCTCCAAGGAGCCCGAGTGAGTTTGGCCAATGTCGATTCTAGGTACTGTGAAGACTTGCCCCTCCATAGTCATCTTGTGTAAAGACCCTAAAGAGATAGGCCACCAAGGTTACCAACTACTACAGTGATGCCTAGGGAAATAGTTGACAGTCTGATCCATGTGCAAAGGCAGGGTATCTATCCCAAAATAAAATTGAAAGGCTTCCACTCATCATTATGGGTATACCTTCAAGCGACCCCTATAATACGCACAATCTCTACACCAAGACCAACAAAGCAGGGTGAGTAACTCTGCCAGTCTCAATGTAACCTCGTGATTGACCCTTGTGTTAGAAAGGATTCCCAGGACAAAATGTAATAAGTGGATTTCGACACTCCCTAAATCAAGATTCTATGTTTGTTTGTAGCTTTGAAAATTTATCTTTCACACCTACTCCAAAGCCCTACAACTAATCTAATGTAAGTTTGCTACCAGAAAATATAAAAATGTCTAATCAATTTTTATAAGCGCTTTATTTTATGGATGTTGTTACTCAAGAGGAAAATGGCGTGGAAAATATGGTGTTTTTACCGACTCGAAAGTTATGCAAAGATACGAAGATGCAATCTTTTCATTTCGATGACAACTATGCTACGAGAAGGAGAAAACATTTATCAATCCCATATGCACAATGTCCCAAAATTTTAAAACTCATCAATATCAATATTTTCAAGAAATGATACAAAGAAACTATACACTAATACATGATTCATGTCTTCATGGCCCCCCTTGGCCATGAGGGGGATTTGTTTTTAGAATTTAAGACAAAAAAAATGCCAAGAATCATGCAATTTCACTACTTCAAATGCAAGGATGCCCCCAATATAATATAACGCATGAAATACGATTTTTTGTTTCAAAAAGGCACTAAAAGCAAGAGTGAGTTTCCTCAAAACAAAAAGCAACCCAAACTAAGTTTCTCTTTTAACACAAATTATTCAGAAAAAAGAAATGTTCTTTCACTAAACAATTCTAAATAAAAACAATGCTTTGTAATAGAAAGACACTCAAAGGAAGAGATCAAATCTTTCAAAAGAAAACAAAGAAAAAATAACGCAAAGATGGATAAAAGAAGATTCAAATTTTTTCAAGAAGACTGTAATCAGACCCAACAAATCACCCCAGAATCATATCATGGATGTGGGCAGGGAAAACCACCAAAAAACAATTTTTTTCACAATTTATGCAAGCTGGAAGACTAGCATAGTGTGGAAATCCTTGATCGTCGTAGGCTAGATATGGGTAGGGTGCATAGTTTCTGCACTGGTCTAAACAATTAGGGTGCGAAAATCCCAAGTTGACGCATTGTTCCTCAAAGAAGGGTGCAAAAATCAAACAAAAATGGAAAAAACTAAAAATGAAGAAGGTTTTCCAGTGAAGTTTAACAGTCAAAGAGTCAAGTTGGATCTCCTAGTGACTTAGAAAATAGAAACCAAGCAATCAAAGCAAGAAATCAAGACAAACTGGGAAAACAATCTGATCCCTAGTGGAGTTTCCAATTTTGTTATTGGATAAATCACTAAATGCAGACATAAACTAATCTCCCTAAATCCACCTGGATCTAGAACAAAACAAGACAGGACATGACGCTTTCCCTAAGTTGCTACCATTGAATTTACTACCAAAGAAGGAATGGATGACATACCTTAAGATATCTCTTCCTTATATCTTTGTTGTCCCCACTTTGCTCTGGTTCTCTTGTGAGATCAAATCTGCAATGACACAAACCAACCAAAGTGAAAGCAACTATAGTAGATTCAATGAAAACCTAAACATTTGATCAAGGAGTCATGTAATAAAATGCTAATGATTTTATGAGAAAGAAACATGCCCCTATATTATATAATGTGGAAGAAAGATACAACTAGATGCCTTGATGTCTTCAGGCTCGTTCCAACAGTTCCTTGCTTCCCACACACTTCTTGCTCCAAGGATTCTGAGACCATGGATCTGATAGCTACTCACAATCTATCTTGACAAAGAAAATCTCAAAGCCAACATAAATTTCCCAAGCTCAATCCAACTCAAGCTAACTTTCTCCATGATAGCTCCTCTCCTTTTATAAGTTGAAGAGGATAAGGTGAGGAGGTTAGGATGATCCCACTAAATCATGAAAGCGAGTAAGATCCAAACCATTTAGAGGCCACCTCACCATAGAAGCATCAAGAAGACACTTGTTTTCCCCACGTACAACAGTCATCGCACCCTTGCTATAGAGCAACCTATGAAAACTCCGCAGCCTAGCTATAGTGCAGTTTGCGGAAATCAGGGATTTCCTCACCCTAGCTATAGGCATCCTATGGAAACTAGGCATTTCCTCACCCTAGCTATAGTGTAGCCTATGGAAACCAGGCATTTTTGTACCCTATCTATATAGAAACCTACAAAAATCCTCCTTAATAGGGTTTTTACAAAGGAAAATACAACTTCTTCTCTCAGGGAAAGTTCTTCTCCCTTCTTTCTTCAAGAATTTAGGCCACTGACCCCTCTGAAGGAAATAGATAGGTTTACATCATTAACGGTCATAAGGGTGAAAAAAATAATGTGTAACAGCCCAAGAGCATACGAACTAGAAAAAGAGAGTGAAGAGGAAAGAAGAACAAGGGAACATAATGAACCAGGGGAAGAAGATGAAGAATACTCGAAACATCCCCCAAGGGATGTTTAAATCACATGAAGATAAGAGCCACATGGCCTCCCTCCCAAGAAGCTCATGTAACGCCTTTTGTCCATAAAATAAATTATTGGTAAAATAAAATAATAATAAAAATACTTAGCCCCTCAAGCCCCCTCTCTTGTGGAATCATAGCCCCCTATCTCTTTTGTTCTTATCGGTCTTGCATCTAGTGGTGTATTTTATTAATGTATATGAAGTATTACATTTCCTAGGCACTCTAGCCCCTTTTCAACTTATTGACTCCCTATCCTAAGTCATATTTACATAATACATTATAGTTCATAAGGGTTAGAACCGGGACGTTACAGATGCATGGCAGGATTGAATATTAAATGTGTTGAGGGTTGAATGGTTGAACTAAAATGACAACTTTTTTTCAAGGTTAGTTTTTGGGTTATTCAATGTTTTGACTTAGATTTTTTCAGATATTTTGAAGTTTATCTCTTTTTAAGAATTGACCAAAACTAGAGAAGATTAAATTTTTTTATGGAAAAAGTTCTTTTTAATCAGAGATTAACAATCACTATGAATTTCCATGTTGTTTTTGTTTATTTTTCTATCGGTAAAATCTTTGTTTGTCTGAACTGTACAAGTTAAATTTATGCTTCAAAACTCCAATGACCTAATTTTCATAGTCAAAATTATTTCTTAGATAATTATCTTTCCCCAATTTAGTTTTTCCTCACCATTATTTACTCTTTGCTCATTGCTCGATGAAAAATATATAGTGTAGAAATGTGCACCAATGGAGCTCAGATTTTGACCAATAAACATTTGTGTCATAGAGAAACCGACAAGAAAATTTTGAATGAAGTAAAGGGAACTCTCTTTTCTTTGGAAGCCATATCATTTGATACAAACCCACATGTCGTCAAGAGAAAACGTGTGGTTGTCATTGCTAACGATTGTTAAGAAAACCCCATAATGAAATAGTTTGAGAATATGGGATATTTTTCTCAAGAATATGGTTTAAATTTGTACAAACAATTTAGATTAATATTAAACTGAAATCTCAGTCTTAAGAACCTGCAATCTTGTAATAATTTTGATGTTCTTGTTATACCACAAATTGCCACATCAATTGCATTTCTAAGATGGCCCAGCCCTTTTCCATTGCTTTCAAACTTAAATCCCATCCTCCTTCACCAAACTAATCTAAAAATTAACATTTTTGTTTCCATCCATGGGTCACCCATTTTCAAATGGCACATATCCGCGTCATGCTAGTTTGCAACCCGCAGATGCCCTAAAAAAATAGGAAAAAATAAAATAATACACATTTTCGAGAAATGTTTTTGGTTGGGATCTTTCCCAAACTTCCAGTGGATAGAACACAATAGAATACAACCACCTCAACCCTTTGATGATGGTATAAAGGCACCTCTGAGGGCATGGATGCGGAGGAAAACCTAGGCGAAATATCATGCCAACAAATTTGCAAGCTTGCCTATTTTCCTTGATCCTCTAAGCAGCATCCCCTTGATCTAGAACTTGTTTTCCAACATTTTTTCCTCTCTCATATGTGGCAATAGGGTGTGTTCCTATCCCTTCTGAGTCATATAAGGAATATTCATTGTGCTAAGTTAATGCTTGAAGGACCAGTGGAGGAACCTAGGTGGTTGGACTCGAGGCAGTGTTAGTGGTTAGAGTAAGGTTGTAACTACCCATTTACACCATTTTCAATAAAAGAGTTATCTTTCCCGCCATACATGTGTAAATGGATTCATTCTTTTGATATATGTTAGTTTTCTCCATAACATGAATTTTTGCACATTATATGTATGCTTTGAATTCATAACTACCTTGTTTTAGCATAGACTTGGTCTTGTTTTGTTGGTTGATACCAGTGGAGATCAGGAAAAATAAATGATTGACATCATATGTAGGATACAAGGTGTGAAGTCTCTCCTTCTCTCCTTCTCTCTTTATCTCCTCAAATAGTTATTTTCTTATAACATTATTGTGTGTTATGGTAGGTTATGTCTTTTACATATGGTCTCTCTTTGTTGTGAAATGAACCAAGGTCGTAGGGGAAAAATCTCGTAACAAAATTGGCGACTCCGCTATGGATCTCTTCTCCTAGTTTGGGTCAGTCTTAGGGTGTCTTGTTTTGTCATTCATTTATGTAATTTTTCCTATTTTCTAGGCTTTCTTTTCAAAGAATTTTCGATATAGAAAGTTTTTCCAAGTTCCTAGAAGGCTCCTCATGGATTGGCTTTTTTATTTTTTAGGTTTGAAAGATCCATCTGCACTTTGTCCCTTTATGAGTCATGGATATTTGTGATTTTCCTTTGTTTTAGCCATGGATGTCCGTGGGTCCTAGTGTACACGGTCATGGATCTTTTGAAGAACTTGATTTTTGAGCCTTACTCTCAATTTTGGAAGATTTGGTTTGGTTCTTCAGTACAATCTGAGCCTGTTGGGTTTTCTTTTGCCTTTGATTTTTGTCTTAAGTCTATGAAAACATTGAAATCGTCTGAAATACGTTTCTTTTGGTTAGGTTATAATTTTGGTTATAAGGTTTTTTGGTTTAATCGAAAGGCCAGTTGTGTGTATATGGGATGAGATTTTGATTTGATTGGCGCATTTCATTCATTCTTGATTGTTCACTTTCTTTCTCTTTAACTTGTTCCTTGTGTTCATAAAAGAAAAGAAAAATTTCATCTCATTTGCATTTCATTTCATTTAGTAGAAAAGACAAAACTACTTGTTTTTTGGTCATTCTTCTATGGTTCCTTTCTCTCTGAACTTTTCAAGAAAATAATTTTCTTACTAGCACTTAGGTCTTTAGGTATGTTGCATGATTTGGTAGAAAGAAAAAGAAAATGAAAAAACCTAGTTTTTGCTAGTTATCTCTCTTTCTCCCTTTGCATTGTTTGCATTGTTATTTGAAAAAGAAAATGATACTAGCATCTAGGATTATGTTTTTTGCTCATATTGAAATTATTTCAAAAGAAAAATAATGAAAAATTTTCAGTTAAAGGTTTGAAGGATTGTTCATGCATTTTCTTTTTGAAAATCTTTTTCAATGAAGAATTAGTGTAAAGTTTTCTTTGCTAGTGTTCTTATAAGTTTTATTTTTTGAAAGAGTCTCAAACAACATTAGTTTCACTCCATGCCCTTTAAGTAAAAACAATCGCTAAAATGAATGCTAAACTTAAAATGTACTAGACTTTGTTTTTAGTGTTCACAATCAAGTTTATGGTTAGGGCCTTGGTTTAGGTTGGAGAGTTAATTTATCCTAGGCCAGATAACAAACATAGGAGTTTGAGCTATGGAGAGTCTCAAATCCAATTGTCGTATAAGTATAACCAAGAAGCTTCTCTAACAGAGGATTCAAACACAAGGTCATGTAAAGGAGAGTGAAGGAGATATCCCCCCCCAAAGCTTAATTGAGCATTATGGACAACTCGAATATTGGCGAATTTTCCCGAAGTGATAGTTACCCAGATGGTGTCATACCTCTAGAAGAGTTTTAGGCTTAGTTATCATGCCCATACTCTCGATCCCAACTATCAACTATACCCCCGAATATTGATTGTGAGTTGGTGACCTTATTTTCGTTTCCTATGGATCTCAGACATGACTACGGGGGTTTGTCATTGTACCTGGGGTTGATTTCGTATCAAAATTTTCAGTACTATTGGACGGTGCCCCGTGAAGCATGGTTGCTTGCACTGTAAAAGGATATTCACTAGAGGTTGGGATAACTACTTCTCACTCCTTCATTTTCTGGTTCATGGGACTTAATCAACATGTTCCCTCATCCAGAATGTCCTTTCCAATTTTTCATTTCTTTGGAATTAGGACCTTATCCACTTGGGCTAAATATTTTGAAAAGTTGTTTACTTGTGATGTTTTTCTTAGAAATTTTTGGTGGAGTGATGATTTATAATTTTTGGCTTTAGGTTGTGTCAGTATCACCTCTTTTGAATCTTTTATTCAAGGTGGTCGACCAATCTCTCCATTGGTCAGGAAGAACCTCTAGACTTTCTTTTGAAAGCATGGAGCTGCCTCTTAGAAGGCGTGGTTTTTTACACCATTGGTTCGCCAAAGTTAGTGCGTGAGAATCTTCTGGACATGACCAACCTCACAAGGGATGAACCCATGCATAATAAATTTATGGACAAATTTTTTGAGGATACCAACCAAGGGACCCTTGCCCAAGGGGATTGTTATGATTTTCCTTTCTTTGGAAACGTTAGTTCCCCCTTGATGGCCACTATGAACATTCCTTTGTCGAATGTAGGACAACTGGTTCAGTTGTGGACAACTCCAAATATCCTAAATTCTCTTGATGCTTCTCAGAGAAGAACTTTATGTCATGGGAATCATATGGATGTTGATCCTTCACCTTCTGCATCCATGAATTCTACTCCTTCTGCTTCTCCCTCTTTTTTTAAAATTCTATCTGCTAGTAACCAAAAGTATAAAAGGAATATGTAGAGGAAGAGTAAGAAAAAGAGTTCACCAACATCTGCTAGTCATGTTGGGGACATGTCGCCAACCTACATGAGTTATCATGGGGGAAAGCAACCAACCTATGCGAGTCTTGCTAAGAAAAAAAGTATAGTCATTGCTAGTCATACTGGCGTTGAGTAACCAACCTCTATGAGTCATGTTGGAGCTCTATCACCAAGCGCTACTAGTCACGTTGGAGAAGTGTCACCAACCTTTCCTAGTCATGTTGGTGGCATGAAACCAGCTACTGCAAGTCATGAAATTTGTGTTGGAGATCAACACCTATCCATTGCAATTCATGCTGGGGGAAACCCACTAGCCATTGCAAGTCATGTTGGGGGAGTTGATATGGTTGACAATTCTAGACGTATAGTACATAATCCCAAGTTCCCTTGTAAGATTTGCAAATAATATCACCTTACTCATTTGTTCCTTGCTATTGTATGGCTCGAAGAGCGTGGTCCTTGTCTGGAGGCCCTTCTAGTTATCTGTCATCTTCGGTTTCCCAATAGTATAATAAATCATTGGTTGGTGAAGTGGTCGAGCCGAACCCATCTTCAACCGATAACACTCTCATTCTGGGGGGTGATGCATCTCTTAACCATGTTTTCTTGCATCTTATTCAACCAATTATTGAGGAAGTGGTCATTTCGATGCAATCTTTGGTTGATCCCACTCTTCTCTTGGAGAATTACCAGTCTTCCAAAGTGGTGGAACTGACACAATATTCATATGATCCTAATATTATTTTGGGGAGTGATGCATTTTTTTACTATGTCTTTATAATTTCTAGTTTATTACCTTTTGAACACAGGGGTATTCCACTCTCTTTGAGTATGCCCCCTCCAAGTCATGGGATGGTTTCCTTTGATTGGAATGATATTATAGAGCCCATCCTTCCTTCTTCTACACATTTCTACATAACTATTGTGGTTGAATATATTTTGAAAGGAATTCGTTAATGTATTGTGGATGAAGGATACTCTGCAAGTATTTTATCCTCCTTAGCTTGGAAATATTTTGCTTTTCCCAAGCTTGTGTCAGTGACTAGTGAGTTGCTAGCTTTCGATAGAAGACCTAGTGAATGTTTGGGGATTCTTACTTAGTTTCCTATTACCTTAGGTGGGAATATTTTTCTTATCGATTTTTTAGTGGTGATAGGATCTTTAGGCTTTAATATGATTCTTGGGCACAATTATGTTTATGCTATGAAGGATATGGTGTCTACATTCTTTCATGTGATGCATTTTCCTCAAAATGGAAGCATTTTCACCGTTGATCAGCTTTCATCTGATAATCACCATCCTAGTTTGACTTTAACTTTGTTTTCCCCTTTGTTTGTTCCTAGTATTCGAGTAGAATCTTCCCTACCACAGGTGAATTATGTGGTCTCTTATCCTCGGTGTTCAATTTTTTTAGAGAAGGAATATTTACAATCATGTTTTCCTTATCGGGAAAATGTATCGACATTTATTAGGTGGTGTATCCAATGGGGAATGTGATCCTTCACTTTCCCCTTTTATTCTGAGGAACTATTATGTTTTTCCTCTTGAGTCTGATCTTGTTGTTTGTAAGACCTTGAGCCCTGATATTTGTGAGTTGTCAAGATTCAATTTCATGGATGTTGAGTTTCCTTCAGATCAACCTATCCTTGAAGCTATGATTATGGATTTTTGACCTCTTCCTGAAATGAAAACTTTAAGAGTTCATTACCAAAGAAACCCTTGGTCTGATCCTAGCAATGGGCTCTACTTGGAGAACTACTATGCATAAGTTGAAATGTTGTGCAGTCCTTTGTCCATATTGTAATTTTAGGGTTTCTTGTTTTCAAGTTCCATATCCTTGAACACATGTTTTTTCACACGTTTCTATATTGGACTTATTAACTTCTGTGTGAGTGTTTTTTGTCTTATATAGAGGACTTTGAAGACATTTTTATATGGTACCTTTTCTTCCATGTCGATCCATTTTGATAGGTAATGATCTCGAAATTGGCATATAAGTTAGATTTTCCCCTCCATTCCCTTTTGCATTATCCATTTCCTCTTTCATTTTTCCTTAGGATCAATACCACTGAGTTGTGACACAAAACCTATTTTGTTGTTTATAAGTGTCTTAATTCATGTGGTAGAGTCTACGGTTCATGGGTTCCCTAGTTAGAACCTTGTTCATAGTTTGGAATCCATGTTGAAATACTTTCATAGGCTTGAGAGTCCTATTTGGTCTCGTGATGACTTTGCATTGAAGTTGCGTATCTTCTTCTCAATATTTTTTTGGCCATTACCTACAAGACTCCCTCTAACATATGTTGCTAATTTGTTAGTATTTTTTAGACTCTTCAACAAGTATTGTGTTATTTACTAGAATATAGGGTAGGTTCCATTCGACTTACACAATTCATTTCTCTGTATATTTCACATATCTTCCATAGTATGTAGCCCATTAGCTAGCAACACTAAAACACTCAAGTTCTTTAAAGGTGTCGCTTACAAATGGTAGATCTTATCTCTTCATGGGTGTCCTAGTTAGTAAATCACTAGAATTTTGACACCCATGTTGCTCTCTTATCCATATGCTCAAAATCCATGTGTAGTCTCATCATGTATTTGCGTTGAAGCCTCATGACTTCCTCTTAGTCTCTTTCTTGATAATTCACCAACAGGGCTTCCAAAATTTTGTTGATTTGTAATTGCATTGCATATTAATAGCTCGTGATTTTAGGCCTAATGCCAGCTTCATCTTGTTATTGTTGAACCATTTTCTTATGCATTCCTACCGGTTCATAGCCTTGCAATTTATTCCTTTGTGACTCAACACATTTATCCTTGGAGGAGAAATTCCCTTAAGTGTTCTTATCCTGCACATGATACCTTGCATTGACCAAAGGTATATTCTTTGTGCTTTGGAACAAGTCAGCTTTCCTGCAATACTCGTTTCCTCCACTGTGCTATACCATTATTTTTTTTTTCCAAGATTTAGTAATATGGAAAAGACAAAAAATAAAATAAAAAAAATGGGGGAAGCATCTATCTTTTTGTTGGTAATAGTCTTGTCGCCCTTGAAAAAAGGACAATCTTTGAGACGGTGCCTTAATATTTTAGGTTTAGTATGAATTTAGGATCCTTTTTCTCATTTTTTAGTATAATCTCCTCCATTTGGTTATTCTTCCAATGATATGAAGCATTTAATGATGCCTTCTATATCAAAAATGTATCCTAGTTTATAATCCATGCTTCCTAAGTCACAAAATGTGTCATTATTTTGTTCAAGGGAAGTTTCATGCTGAGTCGTCCATTCTCTAAAATGTCTCTGATCTTTTAAGTTAACCTTCCTGTCCCAATAAAGTACATCTCATCATCACAAGTATATTTGTATCTCACTCGTTCTGGTATAGAAAGTCCCCATTGACTTCTTGTTGGCAGGTCTACTCTTATCGACTCCGACAGATTTGTCTGAGAGTATGACCTAGAGTTTCACCCTAGGCCTATTTCCATCATTGATAGGTGAAATTGCACTTTGTAGATGAAAAACCATCATTACTATCTGACTGAGTAGTTTCCCTTTTTGTTCGACATCAACACAAATCATCACACATAGGAATTTTTGCGGTACTTTGGTTTTCTCCTAACCCCATTGGTGGATTCCTCATTTTTTTCAGTAGTATACATTATTAGATAATATTTAGAGAGTCTTTGTCATGCACTATTCCATATGGTGAATGCCATAGTTGTACCTCGGTTTGGTCCTTACAATATGTTTCTCTGAGTCCTCCCAAACATTTGGCCTTTTGTTACCCCTTGTGCTGGATGATGGAGGATGTATTAATGGCTTCCTTCCAGCAGATCTCTTCCTATCAAATTCAACATATATTTCTATAAGAAAGAGATTTGGAGTCATGTTTAGTACCTTGGGACTTGCAGTCATCAGTGGCAGGTTCCCTTGCTATTAACAATGGAAATACATCAATATCCCATGATCGATAGATTCTACCAGGTCTTCGACACCAACTCATTTATTCACACTTATTAGATTGTACCATGGTACCTTGACACCCATTATCATCATCGGTGGGTTGTATCATGTTTTCTAATGATATAAATCGATGATCGGTAATAAAACGATGTCTCACCATGTTCATCCCCAACACATCTATTCACATTGTGTAGACTTGTACCTTGATGGATCATTTTGAAGACTTTAGGTGAAGTACGAGCATCACATATTTTGTTATCCTACCTGACATATTCTACCACCCCTCATACATTATTACTTGCAGAGGATAAGCTTTTTCACTCCATTGGTTCCAGATATCGTTTAATTATGATTT
Source organism: Picea mariana (assembly GCA_032191745.1). NCBI lineage: Eukaryota > Viridiplantae > Streptophyta > Pinopsida > Pinales > Pinaceae > Picea > Picea mariana. Next base: position 5,495 of record JASDQU010680849.1, on the reverse strand, counting down.
TGAGACCTAGCTCCAATGTGTATCCATTTGTGGCTATGTTCTACTTTTTGCATGGATCCATTGTGTATTCCTCGTGGACATGATTGTTCCTTTATATATATCACATGGATCCACTGTGTATTGTTCGTGGCCATGGAAATAAATCATACTTTCACATATTCCATGGATCTGCAATGTACTTTATTTAGAGGCCATTCTTTCATTGATCCTAAGCATATGTATTCTTGACTTGGGAAGATAATAATCTTAGTTGATTTTTGCTGATGGATTTTTTTCTTGGATCACTCGTTCAGGAACTTTCATTGGATCTACTTCATTGCATCCTCGACTCTCATATTTAATATTTCAGCCATCAATTTTTCTTATGACCTCACACATTAAGGGGCACTTATTATACCACATATTTCCACATCAATAGCATTTGTGAGATGACCTAGCCCTCTTCCCTAGTTTTCAAACTTAAATCCCATCCTCCTTCACCAAACCCATCTAAAAAACAATATTTTTGTTTCCATACATGGTTGACCCATGTAAAAAGTGTGAATTTCCACACCTTTCTAGTTTGCAACCCATGGATTCCCTAAACAAATATGAAAAATTAAAATATTCCACATTTTTGGGCGGACTTTTTGGTTGGGCTCATTCCCAAACTTCCCTTGGCGCATAAACAACAAAATAAAACCACATAAATCCCTTGAGGATTGTATAAAGTAACATTTTGTTAGGATATTTAGACACTTAGGAGTTATTTAAGATCTACTTGGTCTAATATGTCATTAGGTAAAAGTGTGTTTCTTAGAGTGTTTCTTTAGTATGCATTAGTATGCATTTGTAGTTAGGAAATCCGACAGTCACGATATGTTCCTGACATAGAGTGATCTGACGGTTCATACTCTCCTCGATCTTAACATCCATTGATTCATGGCTTAACACCGAATTGGTCCAAGATCTCTATTTAATGAGCATGTAGGGTCATTTTTCGATGATCGATTGTGAGAAACTCTCTTGTAAAATCTATCTGTAATCTTTTTCTTTTCATTAATAAATTTCTCCAAGTGGCGGCGTTGGCTGGGGTTGTGGATGTTTCCCTGTAGGGGTTTTACCACCTGAAAACATCAATGTGTTGATATTTTATATGGTTATGTGAGTGGTTACTGAAGGTGTTTGTCCCTTGTTGGTATACCTGTGTTGTCGAACATGGTATCAGAGCCTGTTTGAAGACCCGCTCCTGTTGTAGATTGAGATCGTGAAGTCGAGTTGCCCCGTCTCCATTTTCTGGCATTTCTGTACATTTATGGACTGAGAGGATTATTCCATTGTGTCCATAGCACTCGTTTAATTTAGGAACACTTTTTTTTTCACTCAAAAAGGTTTCCGTTGTCCCAAGATACAACCATTATAGTCAGATCTGGAGGTATAAAGTCTGAATACACATTTTTTAAATTTCTGCAAATTTTTATTTTGATTTTATTTCGGTTTGTATTTTTTTATTTTTGGGTTGCTACTTTTTTAGTTCTGCGTATGCTCTTTTCCCTGCTCCCTGTGCAATCTCGGCAAATCAGAAACAGATAGGAAAAGGTGCATCTTCCGGGTAAGCTAACTGAGATCTAGCCCTTGTTGTCATCGAGAAGCGAAATTTGTTTCTTGTGTGAAAAGAGTTTTTTCACGCTCTCCAAGGCCATCAACAAAAACAACAACAAAAACACCAATCCTCCTTCTAAAAAATTACAATATGTTTTGTTAGACCATTTGGTT